>JADRCH010007118.1:0-34372 GCA_019843965.1 Rhynchomys soricoides
TTTTTTTTTTTGGTCTTTTTCCTCATTTTCCCCTTCTGACTATTGTCAACAGGCACTTCATATTTTCATTGTCTAGTCATGAACGTGAGCTAATTTTCATATCGACTTTATCTAATTCGTATTAATATTATTATACAAAAGAATTTCAATTTTTTCAATTAAGATCCAGGTCTTTGCACTTCTTTGTTTTGTTTTTGTTTTTTTTTTCGAGACAGGGTTTCTCTGTGTAGCCTTTGCACTTCTTAAGTAAGATGAATATGCCAGTTGCTCCTGTGGATTTATTTGTTAGAATGGCTATTCTAGTACAATTTTTGTTACCAGCACAATGTTCTGGAATTATTTCTTAGCACTCACAAACAATTATTTCTCTGAAGTTATTTTTGTGAAATGCAGTATTTTTCAGTAATATAAAATTTTATGGATGAGGGATCTATCTTTTGATACTTTATAGAACTTTATTTTAAAATAATCAAGATTCACAATAAATTTCATACTGTAGTAAAGCAGGTTCTAAATACCCATTTTCCTCTTTGCCCTTGGGTGGCATGAAACTAAGGTATAATACCGAACTAAGAAACATACTGGTATGATTTATAGACCTTAATTCAGATTTTAGGACTTTTAGATGTCCTCACTTTATGTCTAGCTCTTAAGAACGTTATTTTATAGATTTTTATAACTACCACCACAGGCAAGATATAGATGTTTCATTTCAGAGACCAAGTGCTCTTTATAGTCACACCTAGTCACTTTCAGTCCCTCTCACATTCTAGACACACACTACAACTAATCTGCTATATATTTGTCATTTGAAGACTTTTAGCCAAATGTAATCTTATAGAATATGACCTTTTGAGATTGTGCCTTTTCACTTAGCCAGATCCTTTAATAACTAAGTTCAATCAATAGTTTCTCCTTTTAGTGTTAATATTTTATTGCATGAATAAATCATTTTATCCATCTGTTGAAGGTATTTAATTTTTTTTTTAATTTGTGGCTATTAAAAATAAAGGCATTTTACATTGATATTTATTGTGGCATTGTTTACAAACAAGTTATGCAATCAGTGTAGACATCCACCAAGTGGACAAAATATATATATTCACAAACCAGCTTTATTCAGTGAAAAAAAGTGAAATTACCTCATTTGCAGTCAAAGGATGGAATTAAGAGTATCTTGTTAAGCTATTATAGGATCAGATGGATACTGTATGTAGATCCACATTTAAAAAAAAAAAAAAAAGAAAGACATCAAAATAGAAGACAGATTACTTAAGAAAAAGTAGGTCAACTACTACAGACACAGGCAATGGGTGATTTCCTCTTCTTAAGTGTGTCTGCTGTCCTTGAGGATGTGTGAAGCCTGAATTTGGGTTTGTTTATTGGTAGTGCAGTAGATAGTGGAGCTCAGGCCTCTGAGCACACTAGGAGAAAGCTTGGGTCTTTCTGGTTATTTGGTTTCCCTCTTTCCCCTCATGTTCAGCACTGAACCTTTGTCAACAATATTTGTCAACAAATGTTCCCAGTGTGGCCTACCAACAGCAATGGATGCTACAACACAACATCGCTTGTTAAGACTTGTTTCGTTTTTAAAAAAGCATAATGAAAACAAGACACTACTTTAATCACAAGGACCAAGAGACTTGTTCATGAAAAAGACATAGAATTAGTGCTAAAACCAAATACTATCATTTTAATTGCATTCTGTTGATTTCTGGAGTAGAACTTTAAGAATTTAGAAAATGTCACATTTAGATTGGTGTCAAATTTCTAGCTGACTTTAAACTTGATTTCTGTGTTCAACAGATTAAGAAAAGTTGAATATGTTACAGGAGAACTTTTATTTCATGTTTCAACAACTGATTTGTTACTTCAGTGTTTCCTAGCATCATGCTATGTTTAATTAAATGTTAGGATCTCGTAAGCCTGCAGTACACTGCATTGTCTGGCATCAGTTTACTCAGAATACCATAGTGTGGGAACTGTGACTTCCCACCAGTGTAAGCTTAGGCTTCCTTTGAGAAAATGGACATATAGTAGTAATGTAGCATGAACATCACATGGTTCTCCAAGAACCACAGTCTCCTAAAGAGACAGTTTGGGGCATGCAATAGTAAGACTTTTCAGATTCAGGGAAACCCACGTACAGCTCCCTCCTATATGTCAGGAGCTTTCTCAGTTCAGAAGCAGTTGTTTGTGGATATATAACACCTAATTTAGAACACCTAGAACTAGGAGGATAATTGAAGTCAGCTGGGGAAAATGGTAACATTTTCATTTTCAACTGCCTAGGAAGCACAGAAAAACAACACAGATGACAAACAAATAGTAGCTTCTTTCCCAAAGACAGGTGACTGAGCTGATTGGTAAAACTGTTTTAAGCCTATGATCCATTCCCTAAGCTCAATTTATTGGTGATTTTGGAAACTGTCACTATAACAAAGTATCATTATTAACCTGTCTCTCGGGCCTCCTCACCTCCCACTTTCTTTGTGTTCAGTGAGCCAGGTGTAGAGGGTCCAGTTCAGAACAGGGATGGGAGGGAGAGACAGCAGGAGGTGAGTCACATCTCTTTTAAGACTTTATGTTGACTACTGAGTAGGTAAACAAGTCTATAGGTCTGAAATCTATAACTGGTTTGAAAGATACAAGGGTCTGCTGAGGTCTGCAAACTAGTCTTCCCCAGAAGGCTGGTTTCATCTTGTGGGTTCTGTTACTCACCTGAGGTAATTTAACAAAAGGGACTAGTTCCCTGAACTTGTACCTTAAAGCCACTTTGAACCACATCTGCAAAAGGATAGTCTCAAAAACCTCCACTGAATGAAAGCCGATCCTTTCTGTGATAGCAAATTTATTATTTTACAGAATAATTTATGCAGGACTTTTGAAGACTGGCCATCATTTACTATATAACTTGTCATATATTATAATTATAAAAAATTTAAGCTTGAGAATTACCAGATTTTCTAAGTTTATTCAACTAAGTAGACTACTGCTTTTATTTATTTTTGAATTCTGAATAAAACTGAAGAACATAATCTAAAGTAGGAAAATAAAATCTTAGCAAAACTAAACTAGTGGATAGAAGTTATAATTCTAAGTGAACTTCCTAGTTACAAAAATTTAAATTAATGAACTTCGCAGTGCACACTGAAAGGATAAAAATGGAAATTAATGTTTTATATTAAGTAGGAAGCCCAGTTTGCTTATAGCAGTATTATTCACATTAGATTTTAATTCTTTTCATACGTCATGAATGCCCTTATAATGAAAAAAAAAAAATCAGTGTTATCTGGAGAAAACTTGCTCTATATAAAATAGGGGGCACAAAGGATTTTTTAAAATACGTACTGAATTTAGAAACAATTTTGATTTTGAAAGGAAGGGGTGGGGACAGTCAAACACTAATAAAAGTACTTAGTGTGAGTGTTTAAATACTTCTGCAGCTTTTCAATCCATTTGTAACATCTCTGAGTTCATAAAAGTAAATGTTGAGCACAAAAGCAGCCAAGTTCAGTACCTTTTATGTATACCTAAGTATTAAACTATCAATTTATTATTAATTAAATTTGAAGAACATTACAAGTTTAAAAATGTTAAGTATAGAAATGCCTGATTCTTTAAACTTCCACAAATATCCAGCATCCAAAAGTAACATGTAAATAGACCTCTGCTGTTCAGCAGATCAATTCCAGCTGCTCCTAGACACTACTGGATCTATTACACGACTTCTGTGTTTACTGATATAACAATGATGGGTTTTTGTTTTAAAACTATTCATTTAGTACAATTTAGTAAGTTGCAGTACTTGTCTTCAGAAAAGCCAGCAGCATTTTAAAAAATACACTTAAAGTAAGAGTTGGCTTAAGCCCTAAATACCTTTCTGAACAGCCATGCAGCTAAACACAATCCAATGTCACCTAGGGAGAAGAACATGGAACATTTGCACTTTTCCCCTGGATAACAGAAACAGGGCAAAGCAAATTCAGAGTTTTGTGAATGAACGGCTGCCATGTTTAATACACCTGGCGCTCTATAAAACTAGAGCCACTGTCATATATGGTTATATAGATATATATACTTTTTAATAAATTCTCTTGCTTGCGTCAAAATTTAAGGATGATTTTTTTCCTGGTCAGTCATTTCAAGGGAACAATAAATAAAGTAGAAAATGATGAAATGTTTTGCATATTTCTGTGGAAGAACATTTATACTTTGAGAGGTTCAGAAAATTAACTGTACAGAATGAACAGCTTATATACACTATCTGTGCAATTTTTCTTGGCTGGGGTATTTAAATGCAAGAGCTCCTCCAAGACAAGTCACATTCATTCTTGTCCAAATCCCTCTGTCTCTTCTATTGCAAAAAGAAGTTTTTCCTTTAGTTGTTCGTAACTCTTATATGGTGGTAGATCCAAGCGATTAAAACTGAACAAAAACAAAAACAACATCAGATGTTTTCAATGAAATAAACTGAAGATATTTCTAATACAGTATTTTTTAACCCACATTGAAACCTGAATATTATGTATGTAAAAACTTTGCCAAAGGTATCCTAATAATTTAATATAGTAAATAGTATATTAACACATCTAAATTAAATAAAGGAATCTACATAAAATCTAAGACATAAAACATCTATATATTTGCCAAAGAATAATGGAATTACAAATAATGTCAACATTATAAAGACTGGATTTAAAAATGGGTTTCTGTTTGCTGTTCTGATGTCATGGGTGATGTGTCTCCATAATTTCATCCATCCACTCATTCATTTATTTTCTGAGTTTTGTGAGCAAGATGTTCCAGTAGCTGGTAATACACTCGTGAAAATCCTAAGTCACAGAAGTTATGTTCTGATAGAAACAGTAAATACATATATACTTTTGTCTCCTTAAATCATTTCACCATATTAGATTGTAATCTATAAACTAACCATTTTCTAGTCCTTCCCCAACATAAATTCTTTTCTGAGACTGAATTATTAAAAGAAAAATACTGAAACGTAAAGACCTTTCTTTACATAATTTACTTATTGTAGACACTTCTCATCTGTCCTTGCCCATACCCATGTAAGTTAGGAAAGCTCATAATTAGGTCTAGGAAAAGGTAGCCAATGTCAACAGTTATGCAAACCACCATTAATGTACTAATTTCTTCATATTAAAACAGTTAAATATATTGATGGTTGCAACTGAGACCATATTGATTGCCTTCCATTTTAAACTACGCTCCATGAAAGAAAGTGTCTTAATGGTAATTGAGGTTAGGAAAACAAAAACCAACACCCCCCTCTCCTTTTTATTTTTTTCTTCTTTCAGTATAGTCGTATACCAAAACAGTCTTACACACCTTGGCCAGATTCTGTCAATCTGCTAATCCCATTTTTGACTTTCTGCTGTCATTACACTCCTGTGCATACTTCTCTGTCTCTTCTGATCTGGGAATTTGTTTTGTTGTTTTCCCTTCTCCCCTTGCATCCACTTATTTTCTTCACCCTCTGTAATACTTTATATCACTGCCTGAGGCACTTTCTTAGCTTACACCACACTTAGAAACCCTTTGTTGCTAAAGCCACCGAACTATAGGATGATACATGGAAACCTAGTTCAGCTTATTTTGTACTTTTTAAATACGCTTTTCTCTATTGTGCCCTTTGTCTCTCTTTGGCCTAGAATATCCTTGCATGTGAAGGTCTCATCTATTTTACCCACCAACAATCAGCCTAAATCCCAGAGCTGCTTCTAAGAAGTTTGGCTACAGCATCTTAGATAGCTCTTTGTTTCTATTTTAGCATTTATATCATGACTGACTGTTTTCCCCCACTAGATTAAAATAATAGCAGTCATCTCTGAATTAATAGTAAATACCTAATTTAGTGAATGTTAAGCTGAATAACAGAAGACAAAGGATTATTTGAAAATAACCCAAAGAGATCTCTGTTTCAAGAAATTGACCATGATGTCTGCTGTTTCATAAAGGACAGAGGCTGAGACTTGCCCATGTGTCTGAAAAAATGTTGACTCTAAATCTAGAGAAGTTTAAAGCTGTGATGTCACTATAAAGATGACAGTAATAGGACTCCATGCCTCATTTTACCAACAATCATTAAGGCTAATTGCATCACAGATGAGATCACTGTTTATCTTAGTCATTACAAATTGTTGTTACAAGCCAAAATCTTTCTGATCACCTATTTTTATCCAGATCCAGATCAGAATACTGATTTGTATTTTCCCTTGTTTGAAATAAATCCCAACCCTTTCTCAAATTTATTTGGGTCTGCTCTGAGATTCTATTTCATGGCTTTCAGTCTCTTATAGTCTTAACTCTTCATCTCTTGCCATAACTGACATCCATCAAGGTGGAAACATGTCATTTCCTCTGAAGCCAAACAGTAAAGCATTCATTTTCTGAGGCACACCCTGTTCAGGTATGCAACCTTTCTGAATTTCTTAACTATATGTTCTTGGTTGTGCTTCATCCATTTAAAGCTTTGGTGTAGAGGACTTACTTCATAGCATTTGTATGGATGAAAAAGAATGCTGTGGCCTTCTACTTCCTTGCCCTTGATTACTCTTGAGTGACTTGCCCTATTTTCTTCAGTTACTGACCTCAGGATCTTATCTTTAATATTTTTACCACTGATGAATAACTCTAACTTAATACTGTTTTCTGATCATGTTTTTCAAGTTCATTTCAATGAAAATGCAAACCTATTAAGCCAATACTCTTATCACCATACCAAAATTACAATGAGAGGCTATAAACAACTTAAGTAGATTAAAACAGTAACCAATACTGCTTAATTTTTAAAAAGATTTAAATGAACTCACTAATAAATGCCACCAACCTTTTAAGGAAAACTAACACTAGCATTCCTCAAAATATTCCATCAAAATAGAAGAAATTTACCAAATTCATCTTAGGAGGCTAGTATTACCCTAGTACCCAAAGTGGATAAAGCTAAAAAAGAAAGAAAGAAAGAAAGAAAGAAAGAAAGAAAGAAAGAAAGAAAGGAAATTATAGGCCTTTAATACTGATGAAAACTGATATAACAGTTTTCAAGAAAATACTGCTCAATCAAATTCAAATAACACACCAAAAGGATCATTCATAAGGATGGAGAAATGGCTCAGCAGTAAAGAACACCATTTGATCTTCCAGAGGATCTAGCACCTACATAGTGACTCACAACTATCTGTAACTCCAGTTCCTAAGGATCCAATGAATTCTGGCTGTCCTAGAATGATAAAGACATGGAGTGCAGACATGCATATAGGCAAACACTCATACACATAAAATGAGGCATGGCATTTATTCATCATGACTTGAGTTTCATTTCAGGAATTCAAGAATGATACAAAATATGTGAACTAGTCATTTAGTAACTCACAGTAATACAGTCAAGATCAGAAATTATCTGATCATATCAACTTATGAAGAAAGGGTCAATATAAAAAAGGCCTTTGATAGTAGAACACCCCTTCAAGATAAAAGCCCTGAAGAGCCTAAGAATTGTAGCAATATACCTCAACATACTAAGAGGGTGAACCTATATAAGACAAACCTATAATCAACACTGTTGTAAGTGAGCAGGAAACACAGAACAAAAGCAGCATTTCCACTAAACCAGAAAGAGAAATGAACATCTATCTCTACTCCTATCTCAGATAGTTCTTTTAGTCTTAACTAGAGCAATAACATATATAAACAAATAGGAAAGGAAGAAGTCAAAATACCTTTATTTGCAGAGTATGATTCTATATGTCAAAGACGATAAACTCCACCAGATGTTTTAGAACTAATAAACACTTTGAAATAAGCAGGACACAAAACTGACATGTAAAAATTGGTAGCTTTCTTATATGCTAATAATGAACTTGCCAAGATTGAACTTAAGCAAACAGCCCATTCACAATAGTTTTAAAACAAAACAAAACAAAAATACAATGAATAAAGTTATCCATAAAAGTGAAAGACTTCTATACTGAAACTATTAAAAAGCACTCAAGAAGACACTAAAAGAGGAAAAGACCACTTAGGTACACATATTAGGAGAATTAACATTATGAAAATGACCATATTACTGAAAGAAATCTACAGATTCAGTGCAATCCCCATTAGCATTCTAATGACATTCTACACAGAAATAGAAAACTCAGTCTTAAAACTCTTATGAAAGCTTAGTTATATCATCCACGAGGTTTGTAAGCTTTAAATAAGATACCACAGTGATCTTTATAGTCTGATTTAAAAGATCCCAGATAGCCAAGGAATCCTGAGCAAAGAAAATGATGCTGGAGAGATCACCTTATCCAATTTCAAATTATACCAGAAACCCACAGAACCAAAACAGATCATCACAATAAAATAAGGACCCAGAAATAAATCCATACAACTAAAGCCAAAAAGACATGTTAGAAAAGAAGACATCCTTTCAACTAATACTGCTGGAAAATGGATGTCCATGTAAAGAAAATAAACTTAGATCCACAGTTTCTGTTCCTTACTTCCTATCAATTTAAAGTCTGTCAAGTGAAATACTTGAAACTACTCCAATATAGAGGATTCTCCAAAAAGGAGTTCTATAATTCAAGAAGGGAAACCAAGAATTGATGACTAGGTTTGCATAGATTTACAAACCTTTGGCACAGCAAAAGAAACAAATGAGTGACCAAGGCAAGAATCTACCAGCTATACATTTGACAAATGCAAAGAGGATCTTTATTAGGAACAAAAAACTAAATACCAAAAGCAAAACAACCGAATCAAATGGATGAAGGAAATAAACAGCGCCCAAAACAAAAATGTGAAGAAAATTGTCCTTAGCTATCAGGGCAATACAAAGCAAAATACATTGAGATCCCACATCATTCCAGTCAGAATGGCTGTCATGAAGAAAAGAACACATACTGGGGAAGATGTGAGGGAGACAGCCCTTATGTACTGCTGGAAGAAATGTAGGTAGTCCATCTACTATGGAAATCACTGTGGAGAGTTCTCAAAAATTACAAATAGAACAACGCCCACATGATGATATGCTTATGCCATCCCTACATAAATACTTAAAGGACTCTAAATCAATACAGTGATACCTACAGTCTGTATTTCAATAGGATTCACAAAGCAAACTATGCTATTAGCCTAGGGCTGAAAGAGGGCTCGAAACAGATAGACAAAGAAAATGAGGTGTATATATACACTAACAGTCTTACTCTGCCACAAAGAATGAAGTTATGCCATCTGTAAGAAAATATTCAAACAGATGGTCATATTAAGCGAAATAAGACTTAGACAAGCATCACATGTTCTCCTCCATTTATGGGTCCTAGATTATAATACATGTATGTGGAACATAAAAGTAGAAGCAAGACTGTGGAGGAATGAATGGGAATAATGAGGGAGGGGGACACGAGAGGGGAAGAGGTTGAACTTAGTCAAAGGATATGATGTATTTACATGAAGATGTCTGTACCAAACCCACTACTATATACAAGGAACAGATGCCAATAAACTTGAGTATTAGTGTTAGAAAAGACATATATTTAAACACCAAGCTTTAACAAACTTACTATTTAGTGCTTCATAAAAACACACGCTTTAGTTTATTTGGTTTTGATAAGTGCATATTGTTGAGTATCTGGGAACAGCTTGGCACTCCTGCTTTTATTTGTCTTAAGGCACTACCAAGTTTTAGCCACTTTTGTTTCTGCACATGTACAAATACCAAGGTAACAAAAAGCCAAATCAAGGCTTAGGATGAAAATAGCTTTGAGCTTCTGAAAGCAGCACATACCTCTAAGCTATCAACAGGTAGGGTTAATGTTATCATTTCCCGGCAATCTCTTTCATCCACTCGTTACACTCTTACTAGATGATTTCCTTTAAATGCCATTACTTGTTATTTATAGTTCTATAAACCTTTACGTTTCCCTATAAGGAAGTCCAAATTGCAATAATAGTATGTGTTAAATCATGTTTTTCCAATTATGTTCACTTTTTCTGCCTCAGTAAGTTCCAATCAGATCAGTCAATTATGTTCACGTTTTCTGACTCACTCTGTTCCATTCACTTCAGTCAAATTGCAGTTCTTGATTCAGGATTTTCTTCAGCATCTATTACAAGAATATCCTACTTTTCCCCATAGCATGCTATTTATTAAACTTAAGCTAAACATTGTCCTTTCCAGGGATCTGTCTAATCATCTGAGTCATAGAAGACTCACCCCAATTATTATACCACTCTTTTCCTTTTAGCTATGTATTCATCTTTTCTGCCCTACAAAGATTTCATAAAAATGTAATGAGTGATTCTATCCTAACTGCTATATAGTGGGTTCTCTAAATATCCGCTGAGCCAAGACACATTCTCAATTTCTAGTAAAGCTATACTAACTTCTAGAGCACTTCCTTACAGAACACTATACGATTCTGCTCAGCAAGCTGACATTCCATTTAATGACTAAGTAGCTCTAATGGTTCTTACCTGCCACCAAAAACATAATGAACAACAACCAAAACCTCTGTTGCCTTCACCTTCCTGTTTAGGAGTCCTGAACTTACCAGGTATGGCTTCTTGGTAACCAGGTGTCTTTGCCAACTTTTTCAATACAAAACTTTTGAGGCCCATTACTTCCTAAATCAGAGAAGATAAGATAATGTTTATTTGGTTGGTCCTTTAAAACTTAACAAAAGTGTGTCACACTGTTGCATGAATGATACAGAGGAAACTAAAAATGTCATAATATCTACACTGAGAAGCTTTTTGGTGCTGCAGAGATACTGAAGTAAGAATTACACACACCCATGGAGAGAAAGGTAACTATTTTTACACACTCTTGGTTCACTAGCAATTATCCTCTGGAGTTTAGGAGTAGCTATCTCATCTTTGATGATACTTTCATTTTATCTCACAAATTGTCCTGGTTGGAATGAGAATGGCCCCACAAGCTCAAAGAATTGAATGCTTTGTCACCAGGGAGTAGCACCATTTGAAAGAATTAGGAGGTGTGGCCTTGCTGGAGGAAGTATGTTACTGGGGGTAGGCTCTGAGGTTTCAAAAGCCCTTGACAGTTTCAGTGTCTTTCTCTTCCTTGTTGACTGTGGATCCAGATGTATATAACTCTCAGTTACTCTTCCAGCACCTTGTCTCCCTGAATTCTGGCCATGCTCCCTGTTATAACCTCTGGAGCTCTAAGCAAGACCCAATTAAATGCTTTCCTTTATAAGAATTGCTGTGGTCATGGTGTCTCTTCACAGCAAGAAAAATGATTTCAGAATCAATAGTTCTTTCTTTTCTAGGGTAGAAACTTTACATATAATTTACATGCAAATAAGTCATTACATTTAATTCTACTGTATGTCTAACACATACTATTATCACAAAATTAACTTAGGAGAAACTGCAGTGAATCTGCATTTACCCATGAGCTCAGCAAATCCTCCTAGAGGCAAGCGACAGGTTCCAGTGACAAACTGCAAGAGTCGCATTCGAACTTCATTATCAGTCTCTTTCACAAACTGTATGACAAAATCAAAGGTACTTTAATATAAAATAATGGCCAACATCCCATCAGTAATGAGAGTAAACAGTTGAAAATGTTAAAACAAACAAAAGCCCACTGAAACTGGTTCAAACAATAGGGTAGTAAAACCTAGGTACCACCTAGGTACACTAGACAGATATCACTTCAGTTAACCTTCACAATAATACCACGCCCAGCTACCATTATGTGTGTCATACAAATGGGAAATAATGAGAAGCTTAGAAACCTTCAGTCACGTGACTACAGGAATCCCTCTAAGAGGCACACTTGTCTCTGAGGGCTGGCAGCAGTTGAGGAGTATGTCATGTGTTTTCATTTCCATTTACTCAGACTTCACAACAGTCTATGAGGCAGCTACAATCTTTAGTAATCTCACCATACATGCACGAAATGGGAACCCTATGGAATTCAGTTAATTTATCTTTTTAAACTGCTCATTGAACTCTCACCACTGTTAGGCTGTGTCTACCCCCTTTCTAAACTACAAACCCAAATGAACACTTTCCCCTTGCTTTTCTCTGTGGTAGTTTCTGCTATTAAACATCTACAAACTTTCTATACCCTTCACTAGTACCTGAAAAACTACAGATGTCTCCAAAATTGACAAGTCTGCTGACAAGTTCTTCTGAAAGAGGAATGTTAGTGGGAAATACGGTATGAATATGTTGGTTTGAAAAAAGGCTTCTTCAAATATGGAATGCTCTTGTGGTGGCATTATGGACTTGGCTGGATTAATAAAAGCCTTGTGAGGAGCAAGTGTTGGATGTGTCTGTGAGGTGTTTCTAGAGAGGATTAACTGAAGAAAGAAGAATCCCTGACTCCTGACCATGGGAGTTACCATGCCACCAGGCTGAGAACCCAGCTGAATAAAAGTAATCTGGAGCAGGCCATCTCTGCTTCCTGATCTGCATAGCTATGAGCAAGCTCCCAGGGTCAAAGCTGAAGCTGCTCTTACATCATGCTTTCCTGCCATGATGGCTGGTACTAATAAAACTGTTAGTCAAAATAAAGTTTTCTTCCCTTGTTTCCTGTCAAGAATTTGGTTATAGCAATGAGAAAGCAGCTAATGTAATAGCATAGTTATACACAAGACAAAATGTTTTGCTAATCAGACCAAAACCTTGGATGAACTGTGCTGAGGTATACAGAGACACAGACCTAACCTTGTGCCTTTTGCCTGCCCAGAAATGAACTCTTCTGTCCCAGGCATTAGAGTGCTCAGACCTGAGTGATAATTTACACAGGTCCCCCGCAGTGCTTACTAAGGAGCCAGGCATCCCTTAAGGGCCTTTGACCTTTAGCTCTGGAATGCCTGGGAGATCCTAGTGGCTGGAAGGTGAGATTAGTCCAGCAGTGGTGGCACATGCCTTTAATCCCAGCACCTGGGAGGCAGAGGCAGATGTATTTCTGAGTTCAAGGCCAGACTG
This sequence comes from Rhynchomys soricoides, assembly GCA_019843965.1. Taxonomy (NCBI): domain Eukaryota; kingdom Metazoa; phylum Chordata; class Mammalia; order Rodentia; family Muridae; genus Rhynchomys; species Rhynchomys soricoides. The sequence goes on from JADRCH010007118.1 coordinate 12,976, forward strand.
GTCTACAGAGTGAGTTCCAGGACAGCCAGGGCTACACAGAGAAACCCTGTCTCAAAAAACAAACAAACAAACAAACAAAAAAGAAGAATAGGGCAGTGGGCTGTGAGGTATTAACAGGTGCCTTTGCTTCTGGAAATCCTGCTTATCTATCGCTATGGGAAAGGGATGAAGTGGTCTTTTTATCACTATATAGTAGGAAAGTAAGAAACAACAGAGGAAATAAAATGATTTTCCTGTTCAGGTGTGAATTACACGGATAGTTGTAAAACACACCTTTCTAATATACTCATTAAAACCTCAGAAGGGGATGTAAGGCTGCCCTCCTATGAGCAGTAAGAAAAAATTTACTTAATCTAAATTGGAAGCGAGTCTAAATCTCTGGTTCTCTGAGTGGATCAGAACATCACAATACCAAATGACATGAGAAACACCTTTTATTAACTCTGACATAAACTTTACCATTTTACCTAAGGCAAACAGTTCAGTAATACAAATATCTTTAGTTTATATGAACTTAATTTCCTAAGTTATTTAGACACATTTTGTACGTGCTGATGAATATTTTAAGGCAGGTTTCCAGAAGGGAAAATATTATGCAAAAAACTAATGGGAATCATTGTTATGAAAAGATGTACCTTTTGGAAAACCTCCCCATGATAATATAAAACCCAGCTTTTCACATGAATTTGAAAATTACTACAAGTCCAACCATTAACTTGTTCAAATGAGGTGTAGTTAGTAAAATACTTATGGAAAGAACATGCCAGGATTAGATTTAAAATCTTTAACACATAAATAAAGGAAAACAATATATCTCTTAAAATGTACTTAAATATTAGTATGGTGCACCTGAGACCTACCTGATCACAGTTTAAACCAAAACACAGTAAGAACAAATAAATAGTCATTCTGTATATCACTGACTGAATTATTCCACTTCTTTAGTATATTATCACTCACCTTCAGAAGAATTAAACCCAATATTGATCTTATGGCTGGATGTGATGGAGGATGCCTATAACCCCAGCACTGAATAAGCTGATACAAGATAAAAGCAAATGCAAGACCAGCCTGGGCTGTCCTCGCAGACCCTATCTCAATGTAGAGCCTCAATAAGTCTAAAACCAGCCAAAGAAACCCCATACTCCTTCACTTCTCAAAGTGTGCAGAATTCATAGACTACTGTGATACCACTAAAAACTGTTCATACGTCCATCTAGAAAATAGAGTATTGTAAGGCTAAAATACAGGTCCAAAGTCTCAAAAATTATTAATAAACTACTTAATGACCACTTTTTTATAACAGAATTTCTTTTTCTTCAAATGATTTGTCTCAAAACATAAAGCAAGTACCTGCCAAAACCAAATAATTTGCTTGCTGTTTCTTGTATAATGCCGATAAACAGTATTTCTCTGCCAGTCTGCCAAGTCAACCTCTTGCATGCCACACAGCATAACCTAGGGAAGGAGCACAGTATCAGCCACAGCAAAGATTAGAAAGACTATGGGTTTTTGTTGTTGTTTCTTTGTCTTTTTATTATTTATAGGTGTTTCTAAACATACATTCTGAGTAGAATAGTTTGTCACATTAGTTTCTGCCAGTGTGTTGGCACTTTCCTTCACCTCCTTGCTGAGGCAAGGTCTCACAATGTAGTCCTAGCAGGCCTGGAACTCACCATGTTTGCTAGGCTAGCCTAAAGGTCTAAGACTGGCAATCCTGAGCCTATTTTTCTAGTGCTGGGTGGGAATGCAGGTCTCTACCAACAAGCCTAGCTTTTCTTTCCTTTTTTTTTCCCCCCTTGATAATATCTTTTAATAAACAGAATTTTTACTTTTGATGAAGTTAATCCATTTTCTTTACAGTATTAAAAATAATCTGCAAGCAACTTGTACCTGTATTATGAATATGTGTATGTTTGTATAAACATGTATTTCATTTCCTTGGGTAAACACCAAATGGAAGATTTGCTAGGACTTGAGAAAAACATACATTTAACTTTATAACCTGAGAAATTACCAAGATTTTCCAAATTGGAATTAGGCTAGTATTCGTTTGTTTAATCTTAGGCATTCACGTTTATACTTAATATTAATTTTAAATGAATCTTTCATTATGGCCTGAGGTAGCAGCCAAAGCTAATTTTCTTTCATGTGGATATCCAGTCATTTCAACATTTGTTGAAAATGCTGTCCTCCTTTCCAACGAAAATAATTTGATAACACATGCTGGGCTCGGTTTCTAGATTGTTTATATGCCATAAATCAAAATGTGAACATCTCTCAATGTCCCTTTAAAAAGTTATTTTGGCCATTCTAGAGACTTTATAGGTTCTCACAATAAAGTCATCATTGACTTTATTAACTTCTTTTGGAATGATGACTGTTGCTGTGTTCAGGGATCACCTTGGAGAGAACTGATATGCTACCAGTATCAAACCTCCAATATATAACACACTCCATGTCTTATTTAGGTCTGTAGCGTTTGAACAGTGTTTTAGGGTTTTAGTATAGGAGACTTGTATTTAGTCATTTTTTTTTACCCTTTTTTGACATAATTATGACAAAAGTATTCAGCTTTAAAAAAATATGAAACATGCTACATTGAGGAGATTACAGTAAATTAAATAAACAGTCATAAAAACACAAATATGGGCTGGAGAGATGACTCAGCAGTTAGGAGCACTGACTGTTCTTCCAGAGGACCTGACCTGGGTTCAGTTCTCAGCATCCACTTGGCAACTCACACCTGTCTGTGATTTCAGTTCCAGAAAATCTGACACTCTCACACAGACATACATAAAGGTAAAACACCAATGCACATGAAATAAAAATAATTTTAAAATATATAGATAAATAATGAAAGCACAAATGTGATATGATCCATTTATAGGGGATCTAAACAGTTAATAAAATTAGAGGGACATGAGGCTTTGTGTTTAGTGAGTTTCAGTTTTATAAGATGGAAGAGTTCCCAAGACTTGATGGATTACAATGCAGTCATACTACTTAATTACTTAATACTACTGAATTGCACAATTAAAAATCATTAAAATGGTAAATTTTATATGTATTTTATTCTATATAAATAGATCCACTTCTGATGTATACCCAATAACCTTTTTACATAAAGTCAGGACCACTAGTAATTCATTTAAAAATCTCATCTTTCAAGAAAGTCACTGGTAAATTTTCTGATCGAATTCCTCTTTATGACCCCTAATAGATGACAATGATTGATGATATTGTCCTTGCAATAGCATTGTTCTTAAAACATCATAAAACATAAAACCCAGTGCCACATATTTTAGATAAATGAGATGAATCAATATTGTACTAAAATGTGTGGACATTGTTGTGTAAAACAATAAAACAAGCTATACATGGCTGAGCACTGCTGGCTCATCAAGACTAGGGAGGCTGAAACAGGAGGATCATGACTTCAGTGCCCATCTGGGCAGAAGTAGACTTTGTCTTAAAACAAAGGAACAGACAGCACTGAACGTGGAGACTAGAGACGAAGTGAGACTGGAAAGGGAGAGGAAACACAAAGCCCATGGATTCCGGCAACAGCATTCCTTACAATCATGTAATAAAAGAGCCTAACCTCCAATTCTTTTTCATCAAAGTACTGTAGCCACTGAAGGGGAACAACTTCATTAAACCCATCAAGGAAAGCTTTGGTCTGTTCTTGTACTCCTCGAGAAAAACGCCATTCTGTCATTAAACTGAAAATAAAGACAGTATTTGAAAATAGATCATGCAAAGCTAAGGGACAAAAACACCAAGAAAGCTTTAAGTTTCTTTTTCTAAATATACTATCTAAAATGTCCACACAACAAGCATGTATGTATACATATGTTATTTTTAGAGTTAACATTTTCCATTAACAAGTTCATGTTATCATTTTTAGTTGCTTTTATTGAGATTATAATTTTTTTTTGCCTTTTTTTTTTTAAAGTTTTATTTATTTACATTCCAAATGTTGCCCCCTCCCCAAGAGTTCTTCAACCCATCCGCCCTCCCATTTGCCTCTGAGACAGTGCTGTCCCACCCACCCCCACCCACCTCAAACTTTCTCCCTTCACTTTCCTCCCTCCAAACCCGCCTATATACCCTTCCCATATTCCAATAGAAGGAAAATCCAGAAGAAATAATAAATTTCTTGACACATATGATCTACCATAATTACATGACGTAAATGGACATATAAAAAGCAGTGAGATCAAAGGAGTAAATAAAGTATCTTCAAAGTAATATGGCTCAGGCTTATATTGACTCACACTTACAGAACTAATATCAGTGCTCCCCAAAGTGGTCCGTAAAATTAGAAGGAAGTACATCAAATTCATTTTATAAAGACAGTTATCACCTGATACCAAAACCTCACAAGGACAGACAGAGTGAGATACACAGACACAATATGAAAGACAAACTGCGGGAGAGAGACTGAAGCCGAGATTATAGAATAGAAATCACATGGGATCTCAGTGTATAGAGAAAAGGCCTTTGACAAAGTACAACCCTTCAAGACAAAAGCACTGAAGAACCTAGTATCATATGAGAACATAATGAAGACTGTATCTGAGTCAGATAGCCTTTGCATTGAATGCATCTCTGACAGGACTGAGACAAGGTGCTCACTGCGTATATGACTTGAAGTAGTAAGAGTACTGAGGCAAGGAAGAAACAGAGGCTGCAATTACCCTTTTTATAGTAATTACTAATTCTCAATTGCGGGTTTCTACCCCCCCTTTCATCAGTCAGTTCCCAGATAAAAGACACATAACCTTTATATTTACAAAAGTCTTTAAAGAGCTGGCCAGGTATCTACCCTTATGTGTACTTCTTTACCCCAAACCCTGAGATACGACTATCTACATTTCATCTGAGCTGCTCGTTAACTCCAATTGGCCAGCAGCCCTCATAGCCATGTTTTCATAATGCACCTACCCCAAGGTGTCTTTTCCTCTCTCCACCTTCTTCTTCCCCTCATGGTCCTCCCTCAGATCCCAAGCCTGGAAACCCTAACCCAGTCTCATCTCTCTTCTGCCCACCTATAGGCTGTTGGCGTCTTTATTCGACCAGTAGTTTTAAATTAAGAAGCAAGTTCACATAGCAGTTTCTTTGTCCCTATAGAGAATCAGGCCTTGGGGGCCGGTATTTAACAATACAATATATGGTATTTAACATTTCAATATAATTTCTGTTAGAAAATATGATTCTGTATATGACAAATGCTGAAGACTCCACACCAAAAACCTTTTGCAACTAATAAACATGTTTAGCAAAGTAACAGGACACTATCAATACACGCATTTATCAGCTATTAATAATTTTTATAGAAATCAATTAATAGCTTTTCTATATACCAGTAATGAACATACTGAAAAAGAAATCAGGAAAACAATCACATTGGTAAAAGCCAGAAAATAAAGTTTTGGAATAAATCCAATCAAGAAAGTAAAAATAGTAAAATACTAAAGAGGGAATCTGAAGAAGACAGAAGATGGCAGCCACCCATGTTCTTGGAGCAGCAGTATTAGCATGAAAATAGCTACACTGTTAAAAGCAAGATGAAGACTCAATGGAAACCCTCAATGGAAACCCTGTCAAAGTCTGAAGACATTCTGCAAGAAAATGAGACAGAAAAGCCTAAAGTTTGTAGGGAAACACAAAATATCCCAGAAAGCCTAGCAGTTGAGAACAAAAAGAACAAAGCTGTAGGTATATCACCATGGTGGCTTCAATTTATACAGAACCACAGTCAGGAAAATAAATGGTCTGGCTCAAAAACAGAGATGTGGATCAATTTGATAAAATACAGACTCTAGAGTTAAACAGCCACGTGACTTTTGTCTAATGAATGGGCAGTTCTTGAAAGATGGAAAACAAATGGCAAAAAAAACCCCCCCAAAAAAATGTTCAACATCATTAGTCGTCACAGAAGTGCAAATTAAAACTATACAGTAATTCTATCTTACCCCAGAGTTGCTACCACAGAGAAAACAACAAATACAAGCAAGGAAGCAGACAAAAAAAGAATCCTTATATACTGTCAATGCAATCTGGCTTGCTTCTATAATAATTACTAAAAAACAAAAACACAAAAAAGTATACACTATTTTTATCCAATACCATACAGCCCTGAAACTATACATACAATTAACATCATACAGACTGAACAGGCTATATTTAGAAATATATATGCATATACATACACATAACAACAATTGATGAAAAAGGGGCACTAAATTTGAAAAACAGCAGGGGTACATGCAAAAGGGTTGGAAGGGAGGGAAGGGAAGAGAGAAATGACCTAATTATAATCTCAATTTGATGAAAATGCATAATATTAGAGATGATTCATTTAGTGAAATAAACCAGACAGAAAAGAAAACATTTCAGGCTTCCTTTTACTTCTCTTCCTGCACAAACATCATGACCAACATGCAAGTTGGGGAGGAAAGGGTTTATTCAGCTTACACTTCCATGCTGCTGTTCATCACCAAAGGAAGTCAGGACTGGAACTCAAGCAGGGCAGGAAGCAGGAGCTGATGCACAGGCCATGGAGGGATATAACTTACTGGCTTGCTTGCTTCTCCTGGCTTGCTCAGCCTGCTTTCTTATAGAACCCAAGACTACCAGCCCACAGATGGTACCACTCACAAGGGGCCCTCCCCCTTTGATCACTAATTGAGAAAATGCCTTACCGCTGGATCTCATGGAGGCATCTTCTCAAGTGAAAACTCCTTTCTCGGTGATAACTTCAGCTTGTGTCAAGTTGACACACAAAACCAGCCAGTACAAAAATTAACCAGGCCCCACATTTATACATCACTGTGAACTTTCTATACAGACAGAACAGCCATTCTGAAGCTGTGAAACTTCACAATGGGTTTTACATTTTCACTATTGAATACTGCCATTCATTTATCCACCATCAAAAAAAAAAAAAACATTGGCAGAATTAAAAGTAGAAAAACAGTAGGCTTTATATCCTCTTTTATGAATCATGTTTCAGTTACCTACATTCGATCTTTCATTATCATCTCTGATAACAGTTACACTTTCCTGTTCTTTCTTCATGTTATACTGTACCAACATGCACTGTTACACATACACACATATGTGTGTGTATGTGTATGTATATGTATAATAGGCTAGGATCCACATATGAGGGAGAACATACACCTTTTCTTTCTGAGATTTTGAAGACTGGAAATGCCTTTTCAGCAGCAATGTTCTCATGGCTTCTGATCTGGTCAAAAGGGAGAATGCCTACTGCAAATGCAGATGGAAAGGGAATGATGATATACATTGTCTTACTTCAAGAAAACTGGAACAGGAGATGTGGATCAGCTTTAGAGAATAGGGATCCGACCCACCAGAGAAAGAACCTGATGAGAGTTTTCCAAGTGTTTTGTAAAAACTAATAAAATTGAGAGTGGAAATATAGGAGATTTCAAATCATATTCCATAACTTGTATAGACTTAATTCAATGGCTCTATCAACCTACCCAATATATTCATCTTTGTTTTCTTCAGTCACCAGGATATTGGAACCTCCCAACTTTAAATCATGTGAAGTAACTTTTCCCAGAATCTCCATGTCTACAGAAAAGTACATTTCTAAGCCACATTCTTCAATATTGTTATCTCTGGATTAAAAAAAAAAAATTAGTGTGAGAGTGTGCATATAAACACAGTACATTAATGGGTTTCAAGTAAATACCTCAATTAAAAAAAGCAAAACTTCCAACCTTATCCAGATTAGAGAGTTGTAAAATTCAGTGTCAATAGATTCCAAGTCCTTAATAGTCAGTCTTTTACTTAGCATGCGCTTGTAGAATGGTAAGGAGAAACCAGTATCAATAAACTTTCCATGGAATAGTGCCTGTTAAAGAGACATTTAAACTTACAAGTAATAGTCTTCAGAGCACAGTGACAACATAGAAACCATGCGACTTTATATATTCAAAAGCACTATTCAATGGAATAAACTGGGAAGATTAGCATACTAAAATGCAAAGCATAGAAAACTGGAATGAATAATTTATTTCACAGGTCAAACATAATGTACATAAAAACTATAAAAAGATGAGACTTTATTATCAACTTCTGCCACATTTAAATGTTTTAATAATTAACTTAAACACAGAAATAAAAAGCCCCATATACTTTGTTCCATTCTTTTCTTATCTGCAGGACCTCTGAGTCTTCATGCCTACATACAGCATGTATAGGAAGAAGCACCAGTGAGTTTTGATCCCATGAATATCTAAAACTACTCTCAGCCTCTTATTCCATTTATATTCAGTCAACAAGTCATTGAAATTATCTTCTTATACAGCTTCAAACCCTCCCCACTACATTTCTAACAAACTACCAAACCTAGACAAAATCAACTTAGAATTTACTCTGCCTAGACCTTGGCAGAACATGCTAGCAGTACATATACCAGCAACCTCATAGGAAGCATTGTTTACTTACTACGTTCAGGTTCCCTGTCTCAGATGACTACTCACTGCTACTCTTTTGTCCTCAAATACTTACTAAACTTACTGCACATAGGGAATGGCAACCAGGAGTGCTTTTGTGCAGTCTACCCATCTGCTCATCACTAGCATCTGAACTCTCAGACTCCTATTGCAAATAAGCTTTCTACCACTTTTGTGAGCAGTACAGACTTCTCCCTTTATTCAATACTTCTTATATTATGGGGTTCGTCCAATTCTTTGTCCTCATCTGGGCTTGATGGCATATGGCTATAACCCAGCACACAGGAGGCTGGGGCAGGTTATCAACCTGAACTACCACAACAGAATACTATTAATTGTTACCGAATTCTCTATGATACTACACTCTGAGCTTTTCTAAAGCAGATGCCTATGTTTGAATATACACCAATCTTCCCATGACAGCACTCATAAACATTTTTCACCTTGCTAAACGGCTGATGCCAGACCTATCAATAACGTATGAAAGGGCTAACTATGGTGTCTACTTTGAAATACTCTTCCTTCTACCATTTTCTTTTGATTCTGATTTCTACTTGACTTTCTAATGTCAGGTATTATTTTTCTCACTTTGTTTCGTCACCTTAGTTTATAAATACCCCTTAATTCCTCTGTTTACATTATTTGTTAACACAACCATGAGCCTTTGATATTCTCTATGTACTTCGAATCCTCAAATGCCTCTTTCTGACCTGGACATCTTGTCACCAGACTTGGGTATCTATCTTTTGTACACCTCTATCAGATACTTATAGGCATCCTGAATGCAGAAGAAATCCAACATTCTTGATTTTCCTTACCTCCAGTATTTGTTCTTGCCACCAAAGCACCCTTAGGAAATGGTAATTTCAAACAGATATCCAAGCCGTGCATTTTGGTGCCTTGTTTTTACTCTTATGCCTTTTCCCCAATCTACCAGAAAACCTATTTCTTTCAAACTTCTGAATATAACCTGAAGCCAAACCACTTCTCACATCTATCACTGCAGTACAGATCCAACATCTCTCTGAGGTCCCACTATGACATCGACAAATGGTCTGTGTCTCTGCCTGTTTTCCACTGCCCACACACAGTAGAAGATTTCTTGTTGGTGTTACTTAGTTCATGACACTTAACTAAGCTACTCAAAACCCTTACATGAATCCCCTAAAGAGTCCTGCATGGTGTTTCTCTATCTCATTTCTCGCCATATTCTCTCCCATATGAGTCATTTCTAGACCCTGCAAGCACTGTCTTGCTGTTCCATGAGCCCAGAGTTTTCTTCTTCAGGATAGCCATATGACCCACTCTCTTGCCTTCTTTATATTTCCACTCATGTTCAGACTTTAGAAGGCTGCGTTAACCACTTATATGAAAAAGCAATACCAACTGTCACACTTTGTTACTGAATATAGATTCCAAGAGTAGGAACTGTACCATTTTGTTGTTGTTATTCTTTAATACCCAGTGCCTAGAAATGGGCATGAAATTATTGTAGACTCTCAACAGATACTTGCTAAAGGAGATAATATAGTATAAAAATTATAAACACCTCTCAAAAAACAACAATTCACAAAGGTAACGGCAAAGCTCTGAAAATTCTGAAAGCACTAAATTAGTGTACTTACTCCGTAACTCAGATGTCCCTTGAGTTAAATGACACCACCCCCTTTTCTCCACATGAAGTGAGTAACAAAGCCTTTTTTACCTTAATTTTATTTGTTCTCACTAAATTTAATCAGTACATAATGCACCTTTTAATCATATTCCCATTAACATGTCCCCCTCCTGTCCTGGTGCACTTTTCTTCCCAACAGTCCTTCCCTTCTATTTTCAGGTCAATGTATGTGTGTGTGTGCTGGCGCGTGCGGGCACACGCGCATACCAGCGCACACACCCCACTGTCTGTAATTTGGGTTTCTTGAATGAGCATGAGTGGAATACTGTTTACTTAAAACAGGGAAGTTTATTGGTAATGCCCATCCCTGAGGGATCTGACACTTTCCCAGCAGCTGTAAATTGCTTGTAACTAAGGGATGATATAGTCTTTTTCCAAAGATTTTTATAAAATACTTTTCTGCACATGTCTGTATATGTAGTATGCATTATGTGTGTGCACACCCAAGGCTGGTATTGATTGTCTTCCTAAATTATTCACCACCATATTGAGACAGTCTATCAAACAAACAAACCAAACCTTAAAGTTGTAGTTTGCGCCAAGGATCAAGTATTACCTTATAGGTAACGCAGGCCACTGGGATCAGAACTCCAGTCTTTGAGCCAATGTGGAAGGAAATTTACTGACTGAGCCATCTCCCTATCCCCTAGAATACTTTTGAAGTAAGCAATATGTAATAACTGAAAGTTGGAAACTCACCATTGCAATAAAGCGACCAATAAAACAGAAGTATGAAAGATGATCAGGATTTATAGTTGATGCTGGATTAATCTGTAAACAATAATTATTCTTGCCTGCATACTCAAATAAGCAATACATTGGGTTCAAAACTTCATGGGAAAGCAAGAAAAACCATTCTCTATAAGAAAATAAGTCAAGGTTATTTTTAGTATTCATATATATGTGGATTTAAAACGGTCTTAAATAGATTCATAAATAAATGCATGCACGCACACATACATGCAGGCACACACACCTCTACTCAGTTCTTAGCTCTCCTCATTTCTATTTTATGATCTGGCTTTCCATTCCAAGTCCTGCAAATTCTGCACAGCCAAATTGCAAGCTCACTGTTTTTCACATGTATGTGCTTTTCTACATCACAATTTCATTTGGGTATCTTTCTTCACATTTAATTCAACCTATAAAGATGACACTTTTTCTGAATTCACATTTCATTCCGATATTAGCAAACTTTGAAGCAATGTCAGAGCATAGTAGGCATATGTCATTGAATTCATTGTACAATATCAATCTGAAAATATATTTTTATGCACCTTAACGTCAAAGATGAAAGCCATGTGGATATATTTTCAGTATTCTTAGCTCTTACAGGCATTCTGTAATATCTACTTAACAAGCTTTTTATTTTATTTTGGGTTTGTTGTTGTTGCTGATTCTAGTTATGGAATCCAGGGTTTCATTCCTGCTAAGCCATGGATAAGCCACTGTGCTAAATATTTGATGGTGACATTACAGCACATAACACTGCTGCTATAAAACGGTAAGGTGTTTTGTCTTTTTTTTTTTTTTTTTTTAAGATAAGGTCTTACAGCTCAGGTTAGCTGGCTTTGAGTCTGTAGTAGTCATCCTACAGGTTCCTAAGGGTCCTACCTCACGTTCCTAAGGGCTGGCATATCTGGCTTTGACGGAACAGTTCAAATTGCATAGCAAATGTATTCAAAATGATGCTAATTAAAAGGAAGTGAAGCCGGGCAGTGGTGGCGCACGCCAGCACTTGGGAAGCAGAGGCAGGCAGATTTATGAGTTCAAGGCCAGCCTGCTCTACAGAGTAAGTTCCAGGACAGCCAGGGCCACACAGAGAAACCCTGTCTCGAAAAAACAAAACCAAACAAAACATAAAAAGTGAAATCTTTAAATGTGCTAAGTACTTACTAACTTTTAACCACCTATATTTTGCTTCACTTTAGTAATTTTTAATAAAAAGTAAACATGTCCAAAATGTTCTAAAGTGAGAATACAAACTCAAATAGCTACTGTGATCAGTGAGTTCATGGGCCTTCGCCTTGCCAAAACCCACGTTCCTCATTATGAACCTGCTAATAAATATGATAGACTTTAAGGAAAGAAATTTCTAGGCACATTAACCTATCTTTTTTTAAATATAGTGGTGGGGACTATCTATCATGATGAGTGCATGCTATCCTAACAGACTCAGCCAGTTGGTGCCAGTAAAAGTAGAAACTTGGGTATATTGTTTTTAAAGAGAAGCCTGCATTGTTTAACATACACTATGTAGCTTTGACTCTCCTGGAACTTGCTAAGTAGACCTGGCTGGCTTTAAATGAAATCTGTCTGCCTTTGCCTCCTGCATGCTGACATTAAAGCTATCATCACAGCTGGTCAAGAAAAGACACAATTTTAATTCTTCATTTCAATCTGATAATACTGTCAAGCAATTTGAAAAAAAACATTTTTTTTTTTCTTGACAGGGTTTCTCTGTGTAGCCCTGGCTGTCCTGGAACTCACTCTGTAGACCAGGCTGGCCTCAAACTCAGAAATCCACCTGTCTGTCTCCTGAGTGCTGGGATTAAAGGTATGCGCCACCACTGCCTGGCACAATTTGAAAATTTTAAGTCATCATGGTTCACTTCTATGGCAATTCATATGGTCTTCTATTTTGTTTATAAATGATTAATAAAAATTTTTAAATATTCCCTGAAAGTACCTGAGGTATACAGAAGACAGTTACGAAACAAAATCAACTATGAATTAATATCAACTCATATAACTAAGTCAGGTTCAAACAGTAAGTGAACTAAACTAAGTAGCATCACTTTGTGGTTGGGCTCAATTAAGATATTTTCCTCGGAAAAGAGACATAAGTAAACTCTAGTAAAAATGTGTTTACATGTACACACACACACACACACACACACACACACATACACACACACATGCTAGGAATAAAATTTTCAATTGCTTCAGATCACTTTAAGAAAGCAGCAAACTAGAGAAAACTTCACTGATCCAAAAGAATGGCTATCAATGACAAAAGACTTTACCCTAATACCAACCAACACAAAGAGACGTTCCTAACTAGAAAGAGCCAGAAGAATCGACTTTCAACACAAGCTCAGCTCCACACTCTCAAACTAGACATATGAGGCTGAAAGAATCATGAACCAACATATAGGAGCTAGCAGGGCCTAAGGAAGAAAATGAAGAAAACAGTAAAACAGCAAATGAAAAAAAATCACATGAGAAGCAGCAAAACATAGGACAATCCTGCAAACAGTGACATGAAGACAGGCTTCAGAGTACCAAACAGGAAAAGCACTGGGGTCAGAATGAGTAGAGAAAAGATGACAGACGCATTGACTGACAAAGGAGATTCCACATACCCATGACTGATGTTCCTGAAGAAAGAAAAGAACAAATAGAACAGAAAAAAAATATTCAAAGATAAAATAGAAGGAAACTTCCCTGAAATTAAAGCTCTTAATATGTTCCTTTAAGAAAAAAGACCAAACAATCTGCAATGAAACTGGTGAACTTTAAGGACAGGGTGTGCTCTGAGAAGATTTTCTGACAAAGGTTTGGCCTCATAGTCCACAGTACTCACGTTCAATGCTGAAACTACAGTGAAGCAGTACCTAAGACCACAGGATAGACCGTGCTGTGTGCAAGACATTTCTGTCCAGTGAGGTTGTTGTTTATATAGAAAACCAGCAAGAAAACACTCCCAAACATGTAACAACTAGAGGAACATATTGCCCCAATGAATTCTTGAATAAGCACCCCAATCATGAGTCTACCCATCTAATGCGTGAATCAAATAAAAAATTAGAAGAAAGAAAATAATGATACAGAAGAGCAGTTTAGCCGTTTAAACTGTTAAAACATAAAACTGGAACCAAAGAACTAAGACAAACAATAGTTCAAAAAAGAATGTGAATGTTATCAAAACAGTGAAGGAAAAAAAAATACTACGTTGTCTCATTTCTAAGATGTACCTTTCATTTCAATGTCTGAGCATTTCTGAAACTGAGAAAAACTCAAACTACATACACTATGAATATTTCTTGGATAGTAGCTGAAAACTGTAATTATGATTTGGATAGAGAATGATGCTAAGATAAACACTGACAAACCCACAGAAATTATCTACTTCTCTCAGTTGTGACCTGGTACTGAATTTTGTCAGCTGAACTGGAAGTGTGATTATCTAATTCTATAAAATTCTACGAAAATCTGAATTCTTAGGAAGTCTTAATGAAACTGTTAAAAAAAAAAAAAATGCTGCCAGGTGTGGTGGCTCATGCCTTTAATCCCAGCACTCAGGAGTCAGAGGCAGGCAGATCTCTGTGAGTTCGAGGCTAGCCTGATTGACTGATCTATAGAGTGAGTTCCAGGACAGCCAAGGCTACACAGAGAAATACTGTCTTGAAAACAAAACAAAACAAAAAAATGCCAATATAGATTTGTGTGAAAAAAATGAAGGGGAAAACAGAAGTTTCACTAACTACTTCACAAGTATCCACTCTTAACAGTCTATTCAGTAAATGGAGAAAATTTCATTTTCCAAATAAACTCAGATCAAAGCACAAATAAAAGTGACATGCAACACTGAAATAGCAAAATTAATAAGTAACCTTCTGTGAATCCATTGATTATGCTATACCCACCTGTGGAATACTCTACAGCCATTTGATGAGAGCATTAGCATGTACAGAATAGTAATTCTAATGGCTGCACCCTGTGATGGCCCAGTGCATAAAACACGTGCCATGTAGGCAGGAGACCCTGAGTTCTCTCTTCACCAAACCCTGGGTATGTGGTCATGATGACTCACCTGCAATCCCAATACATGGGAAGTGGAGGCAGGAAATACCAGAACAAGCTGGCTAATCAGACCAGCTCAAATACTGAACACTAGAGTCAGCAAAACACAATGCCTAAACATATAAAGGTGTAGAGGAAGACAACAGGTGTCAACCTCAGGCCTCCACACACATGTGCACATATACCCATCCACACACGTGTATGTGCCACATTCGTGCAAGTAGACATACACACATGCCATATACATATGCAAAAAATTGTAATAATAGTTATCCAAACTAACTCTGGTTGCTACTAAAAACGTAATTTAATATATTCATACATTTTTAAAAGAATAAATCTACCGCAGATGACAAAATGGATTTATTCCAAAGCAGTATGTTTTTAAGTTTACCTTGCAAGGCCACCGTAGTCAAGGCCTTCTTCTCCTCTAAATATTACATATAACCGCCTCCTCAAGTCATACGGTTTTAATGCCATAATCTAATTAAAGACAAAAACACGAATATTTAGACACTCATATACTACATAAGTTACTTACAAAATAACTCAATTTGTATTTTCAAAAGTACACATTTCCTTATCTTATATTTAATTTGCAGTTCATCAACAATCCCTCAAGTTTTCTCTGACTCGCTTTCATAAAGTCTTCCCTGTTCTCGTGTTAAACGGTGGTTATACTTTGAGTTAGTGGTAAGCAAGGACAAGCTGTACAGTCTTTCAACAGGTGACTGGTAACCTTCTCTCTGTAGCAATACTGTAAACTGAAAGTTCTTTTGGAGTCCTAGCACACCACCATCTACACCACACCTGTCTCAGGAGCATAGGGATCCATCTGCAATCCCTACTCGATGACGTATGTTTATACAACAGCATGTCTTGAAATAAGACCCAAATACACTCACATAATCTGTAAGTTTTCATCAAAGTAAGCATGCTTTACTTGTGGATCAAAATTCATATCTACTACCATCCATCAGAATTGCAGCCAAGCCAGGTCTGGGTCCTAAGGAAGCTCACTATTAGGCTTCCCTAATAGGCAATTATGGTCTCAATCCATATCTGAACCCCCATATCTCAACCCCATATCTGAGCAGACTTAAGGACAGAAAAAATAAAATAACAACTAACATAAATTTAGATACACACTTGCTAAAGCAACTCAAATATAGCTCTGAACAAGCCATTTATAAAAAATACACTTGGAAACTTGAAGTAATTATTTGGCTTAGAATTAGTTACTCATACAAGAAAGCAGTTTTGATAATAGTTACAATGGCTATCTTTTCTAAAGCTCAACAGCTAAAAAAAAATGAGGCTATGTTATCTGTGTCTCTAGACCTTCAGTATTACTATTCCATTTTAACCTGTAAAAAAAAAAAAAAAGGAAAGAAAGAAAGAACAACACTAGCAACCAGTATTGCACAACTCTAAGGGTGCAGTAGTGGCACAATCTGTTGGCAGTAACAATCTGTAATCAGACCTAAGTCTGCCTCAACAGGAGGGAGATCATGCTTGGTACTGGAAAGCTAGCCAACTACCCAGTGCTAAGAAAGTCAGAGATCTTAGAGGAGAACCTATAACCACCACTTTACTAAACCAGCATCATCTCTAAGTACATTCTAAATATTTCTTCTTATACCCACAGATGTGTAGTTCTCACCCCTCATCAAAGGAAGTTTCTCTTTGCAACAGACAGTGACCATTACAGAAAACTAACCATAGAGATATACTTGTCTTATACGAGAGTACAGAAAACAATCAAATATAAGAGACTGTAATATAATTACAACATTTCCTCCCTCCACAGCCTCCCATGTACCCCACCTGGCTTCTTTTCAAATTTATGGTCTCTTTTTCACTAATTGTTGTTGTATACGTGTGTGTTCCTTTTACATGTTTCTTCTGTATAACAGAACTATTATGGATATGTTTCTATGGCCGACCACTTGGGAGTTTGCTGTGAGATTCTTACTCCTAAGAATATTAGAAGCAATCCCTATAAATTCTCACCAACAGGATT
The DNA here is from genome assembly GCA_019843965.1 of Rhynchomys soricoides. Taxonomy (NCBI): domain Eukaryota; kingdom Metazoa; phylum Chordata; class Mammalia; order Rodentia; family Muridae; genus Rhynchomys; species Rhynchomys soricoides. The sequence goes on from JADRCH010007118.1 coordinate 29,978, forward strand.
GCCTAACCATGAGTGAGAACAAGGAGAAAACCAAGGAACTTGCTAAGATGGACAGAGGAAGGTCCTCAAGGCCTTATAGAAAGTCCTAAAGGCAACTAAGGGATGCTGAGGTCAGAAGTCATCTTCCCTAAGGAAGAGCATACCAATTGGCTATCTAACACCAAATGGCAAGCCATAAAAACATGAAAATATATATATATTTTCTAGTAGCATTATATGGAAAAAGACTGTATTTATGTATTACAGATATCAATAAATATATATACACGTACACATATATAACAATAATTAGTAAAAAAGGAGGCCATAAATTTGAAAGGAGCGAGGAGAGGTATATGGGAGAGTGTGGGGGGAGGAAATGGAAGGGGGAAATGATGGAATTTAATTTAATTTCAAGAATAAAAGAAGTAGTTTAAAATTAATGAAACATATTTAAATACAATGAAAGTTATAGTCATTGCACTGGAAGACCGTGAAAGGTCATGAAAAATTCTCCACTTCATTTTAAAAAAATGATGTTGTTTTTAAAAATATTTGGCAAATGACTCCAGAAGAGCAGCCATGTTACTACATTCATGTGTTCATTCGTGAAGTATTTCCTGAATAACTGTTATATTAAAAGCACTATTCTAGGACTGGGCAGAGATGAAGTAAACTGATAATCCTTGCTCACAAGCAGCATACATTCCAGGACAGGAGACAGGGAGGAGCAGTGTTACAAAAGTAAACGTAGTGTCATAAAGGGTTAGAGGTCAGCTGGACGTCAGGGAGGAAGGCAGGGTTATCGTTTTAAACAACAGGCTCATGTTGATCATGACCCAGTGAAACCTAGAGGTCAGAATCAACATAATAGTTACTAATGAAATGTTCAATAGATTACACAGCCTACCAATTTTAGGAAGAATACACCTAATTTTTTCTTCTCTTTTCTGTTCCTTTCTTTTCTTTACCCATCTTTCCCTACGCCCCTTCCTTTCCTTGTTAGTTTTTAAGATAGACTTTCACTATGCAGCCTTATATGGCCAAGAATTCACCTGTCTCTGCCTCTAGAATGCTGATTAAAGGCATGTGATATGACACCCAGCTACACCTAAATTTTTGGTGGAAGGACTGTCTCTCTTTGTGCCGCCATTATAAAATGGAGATGACGGAAGGCAATGAACCTCTGCCCCCTTTTGCGGCGTTCTCTGAGCCTCAGGTATGCGAGTTGTTCTGTAGATACAGCAATTGGGACTGGGCTCCAAGAGGATAGATCTTAAGATTGTATTATACATCCTGGCTATCCTACACCAAATGACATCAGAGATGCTGCGGTGAGGAAAGAAAAGGAACGAAAACATTGTCAATAATTGGTCAACAGTCATGACTTACCATGTTGTGAAGTTTATTTTCATTTTAGGTCTATGCACGGTTTGCCTCCATGTGTGCCTCCGGCCCACATAGCAGTTTAATATAATTATTGATATAGTCACTCAGGGAATTAGGGTCACTATAAATGCTTAAAAAGTCAAAAACTTTTAACTCCCTTTAGAAATTCTGAATAAATTGAGATAAAAAGTATTGTTTTATTCTGATAATATCTTCCTTACCTGTTGGAAGGAATCTTCAAATAATGTCTGTCGGGACACATTGATCTTTACATGACTGGGTAGTGCATTAGACTAAAAACAAAAACATCATGTCAGCCACAGCATATGTATTATATAATGATCAGGCTAATGATTATAAATGAGATTTATTTACCACTGTAGTACCTGGCACAAGTAACGGAAGTGAGCAAGCTTCCACCTAAAGCTGCGTTCATAAGCAATCTGTGGACCACCTTTAGTTCTAAAGAGAAACAAAACAAATGCAACTATAATCTTCAGTATGAATCAGAGTGTACTAGATCATTATATGACTAAGAAAAGTTATTTGCTGGCAATAAGTACAGGTCTATTTGCTAGGACAATGGTGGCCTGAGTCATGAAGGTTGCCACAGCAGAGGTACACGTGTACAGAGGGAGACCACAATTTGGGATAGGTTTATCAATAAGCCTTTAGTTTACTGAAGTCCTGAGGTCTACTACAGACTCTTTAAAAGAACCTTGGATAATACTTAAAGCTGAGGAAGTCAGAGATTCTAGATAAGGGAACCTTAAGGGTGAGGGTGGGGTTTGTCCCTTGTCTTAAACCTGATCTATAGAAAGTCAAAGGAAGGAAAATTAAATTCCTTGGAGCGAGTTATATGCAGATCATGTGACTTAACTGGACAAGGAGACAAGAGACAGATACAAGACACAGCTCAGAATGCCAGACTGCGTCTCCTGCCTAGAAAGAGTCTTAACAGATGGGAATAAAGCATTTTCATGCCAGACGGAACACAAAATGCTGTCCTCTATTGTCACATTCACAGGAGTTCAGTCATCCAAGAACATTTACTAAATGCTTAGCAGGGACCTGACATTTTTCTAGACAAGGAAAGCATTATTTGCTAATTATATGGAAAAAGTGACAGTTTTGTATAACATATGCACTAATAAACAAGCAAACTATACATTGTTCATTATAAGAGAATAAATGGCTTATCATTTCTCACAGGGGAAAAAAGGGGCCTTGTTAAAAGAAAAAAACAGGAAAATAATAATAATCTCCTTCAAAGATTATTGGAAAATTAAAAAATGAGCTAACAGACCTAAAATGTTTAGAACAATCTTTGGCATGTAACTATTATACACATATATGGTATTGTTATTATATAAAATTATGTGTGTGTGTATATATATATATATATACATACATATGTATACACACATACATACATATATATATATTTTTTTTTTTTTTAATTAAGAAATGACATAAGACAAGTCAATTCTGGAATAATATAAAGCAAAAAGTTATAGTTGGGTATTACCTGAGTTTGTTTTCTTAAACAAAAAATAGCTTGTTTCTAAATCTGAGGCTACATTCAAGACTAAGCCTGTCTTCACTAAATAATCGTTCGGATTTCCACTTACACCGATGACTTCCCATTGCGAGGATCTTTGAATGTTGTTGTTCTTGTGTTATGATCAACAAAGTACCTAACACCTTCCCGAGTATACCTAATTTCCCAGCCTTCTGGCAGGGGCTCTTCATTTGGTAAGCTAAAAAATAAAAATCACAATTACACGGTGAGTATGTTTTAGGTACTTAAAGCCCACTGGTTCTACCCATATATCTACCCTGCGTGATGACTTCAGACTGTAGTATACACATACCCTTGAGTTCTTGGGTCTTCCCACTGTGTTGTTTTTGTATTATGATTCACAAAGTAAACTCTGTCTGTTGAATCCACTCTTTTTTCTAAAACAAAGTATACATTTAATAACAATTTGATACCTTTATATTTCATACATATTTTTATCAATGTCATATTGGCTTACCCCAGCCTGGTGGTAAGGGTCCATATGGGTCATTTTCTGCAGCTAACATTGAAGCCTGGTTGAAAAAGAGGTTGGGGAGAGAAATAAGATAACATTTTTAGTGAGAAATATATTAATATAGTGAGAAATTTAACAGCCATATCTTAGAATTTTTTTAAAAAAAATATGACAAATATGAATATAGCAATTTCAAGAAACAAAGTCCCAAAAATATTATGAAGTAAAAGCAGGTATCAGCTAATATAATTATTAATGATTTATGATAAGTGATTTAGAAATAAAGTGCTAATATTAATATTTAATTTCCTGGTCCTTCTAAGGAGTAAGAGGAGATGGGTGAAGAGTATATAGAGAATTATGCCGTTTAAATGAGACAATATTATTTACTCAAAAATAGAAAATTATTATAGTATAACTATTCTGCAAAATAATTAATGGTAATAAACACACATCTTGATAAATATTTGATATTACTGTCACAGACTGTACTAACTGTACTCATTATCTTTACCTTGTTTCTCATAATAATCAAGCCACTAGTTTTGTTTGGGGTACCAATGTGCCCATGTGGATTAGTGCACTGAATCTGGATTAGTAAAGTATAAAGTGATCAATTCTGACTAATGAGGTAGAAGGTGGTCCAAATGTGGGTATCCTTTGCTAAACAAATGTACAACAGCTTGCTAAGAACAAGCTTTCTATAGGAATGCTCTCCCCTGTCATGGGAGAGACTCTGGAAATCAGACCAAGGGCAGCTACTCTTTAAGTTCAAAATACCTGGCAAGAGGCATGACAAGGAGCAGGTAAGGTACATAATGATAGATGCAGCAGGTGAGGTGCATGACAATAGATGGAGCAGATGAAGTGCATGACAATAGATGGTGCAGGTGAGGTGCAGGACAATAGATGGAGAAGGTGAGGTGCAGGACAAGAGATGGAGAAGGTGAGGTGCAGGACAATAGATGGAGCAGGTGAGGTGCAGGACAAT
>JADRCH010007120.1:0-11034 GCA_019843965.1 Rhynchomys soricoides
TACAACTTACCAAAGTTAAATCAAGATCAGGTAAGTAATTTAAACAGACCTATAACACCTAATGAAATAGAAGCAGAGCTTAAAAGACCTCCAACTAAAAGAAGCCCAGGACCTGATGGTTTAGTGCAGAATTCTAAGAGAGTTTCAAAAAAGAGTTAATGCCAAAACTCCTCAAATGATTCCACAAAACTGTAATAGAAGGAACAGTGCCCAATTCATTTTATAAGGCCACAGTTATCCTGATATACAAGCCACATAGAGACCCAACAAACAAAGAGAATTACAGACCAATTTCCCTTATATACATACATGCAAAAATACTCAATGCAAACCAAATCCAAGATCACATCAAAAAGACCATCCACCACAATCAAACAGGCAACATCCCAGAGATGCAGGGATGGTCCAACATACAAAAATCTGTCAATGTCATCCACCATATAAATAAACTGAGACAAAAACTACACGATCATCTCATCCGATGCAGAAAAGGCCTTTGATAAAATCCAACACCTTTCATGATGAAAGTCTCTGAGAGATTAGGAATACAAGGCACATAGCTCAGCATAATAAAGGCAGCAAGTCCACGGCCAATATCAACTTAAATGGAGAAAAACTCAAAGCAGTTCCACTAAAATGAGGAAAAGGAAAGGTTGTCCACTCTCTCCATACCTATTCAATATAGTGCTTGAAGTCTTAATAGAGCTGTGTGACAACTAAAGGAGATCAAAGGATACAAACTGAAAGGGAAGAAGTCAAAGTATCTTTACTTGCATATGATATGATAGTATATGTCAGTGACCCTAAAAATTCCACCAGGAAGCTCCTACACATGGTAAACACTTTCAGCACAGTAGCTAGATACAAAATTAACTCACAAAAGATCTATTAGCCTTACCATATACGAACGACAAAGGGACTTCACATGAAGAACATGGAATTGGGTGGGTAGAGAGGTTGGGAGGGTCTGGGAGGAGTTGTGGAGGGGAAAAAATAGGGTCCAAATATATGGTATGAAAATAATATTTAAATAAACAAACATAATGCTGTGGTGTGGCCCAGTCAACACAGGACTGAAATGCTATTTCAGCTGTCTACCAAGTGAAATGAAAACACTTGTCTACACAAGATTGCCACAGGGGTCTCACAGTTTTACTGTAATTCCCCAAATGGAAAATAGTCCAGCAACCCAAATTTTCATAAAGGCTACACAAATTGTGATGTGACCATGTGGAATTCTACTTGGTAATGAATAACTGCCTTCAACTCAAGATTATTACTTTAGCGAAGAATTATTTTAAAGACAAGGGGAGTGAGATGTGACTTAATTTATATAAAATTGTAGAACATGTAAACCACTGTACAGTTACAGGTCATCAGTGCTTAGGGACAGGATAAAGGGAGAAACAGACTGCAAAAGCACACAAGAAACTTTTGGGAGGGCTGGAGAGATGGCTCAGCAGTTAAGAGCACTTGTTGTTCTTCACAGGACCCAAGTTCAGTTTCCAGCACACAAACTGGGATGCTTAAAAATGCCTGTAACTCCAGCTCCAGGAGATCCCACCTCTCATACCTCTGGGGATACAGCACTCACTACATAACACCCACACAGATACAAATGCATACACATAATTTAAAATAATAAAAATAACACTTCAAAAACAAACTTCGGAGGGGCTGAAAAGATGGCTCAGCGGTTAAGAGCAGTGCCTGCTCTTGCAGCTTACCCAGGTTCAACTCCCAGCATCCACACTGCAGCTCACAACTGTCTATACCTCCAGTTCCAGGGATCTGATGCTCTCTTTTGGTCATAGTGGGCACCAGGCACACAGATGGTATAGATGTACAACCAAGAAAAAACACCCATACACATTAAATTAAGTTGAATTTAATACTTAAAAAAATTGGGAGGAGCCAGGGGTGGTAGTATTGTGTACCTTTAACCCTACCACTGAGAAGGTAGAGGAAGGTGGATCTCTGAGTTTTCTGAGTTCGAGGCCAGCCTGGTTTACAGAGTGAGTGCCAGGATGGCCAGAGATACACAAAGAAACTCTGTCTCAAAAAACAAAACAACAACAAAAATCGGGGATCTAGATAGAAATGTCTGTCATTGTGGTTGCAGTTTTACAGATTTGTTCTTATATCAATATTGATCATAGTGTGCACATGAAGCAAACGCATCTACTTACTATATGTCAGTTACACCTTAGTCAGGAATTGACAGACCTCTAGAGGTGAAACTCAGCATTCCAAACAACAAGAGCCATCTCTGTTTAATAAAGACGTCACATCACCAATAGGCCATTAAGAGACAGATCCCATGGGATCCCTGTTAGAAAAGTCTTGTGGAGAATTCTTTACTATCAACAGAGGACTTACTTAGAAATCTCCTTCTTCTGTCTCATGCATACGTGTGAGCATGGGGAAAATCCATAGTTCACAGGGTCAGCATGATTAACAAGGCAGATTAAGTCAAGAGAGTTAAGAGTCTCACTGAGGCTACTACCTTTAGTTTTTAAAAGACTCAACAAAAAACACTTCTCAAGTATGTTGTATAATCTATCAACCCAAGGCAGGCTTTTTTTTTGTTTTGTTTTTTCGAGACAGGGTTTCTCTGTATAGCCCTGACTGTCCTGGAACTCACTCTGTAGACCAGGCTGGCCTCGAACTCAGAAATCCACCTGTCTCTGCCTCCCAAGTGCTGGGATTAAAGGCGTGCGCCACCACTGCCCGGCCAAGTCAGTCTTATGTATTAAAATTGATACAAGGGCTGGAGAGATGGCTCAGCAGTTAAGAACTGACTGCTCTTCCAGAGGTCCTGAGTTCAATTCCCAGCAACCACACGGTGGCTCACAACCATCTGTAATGGGATCTGATGCCCTCTTCTGGTGTGTCTGAAGACAGCTACAGTGTACTCATACATAAAAATAAATAAATAAGTCTTAAAAAAAAATAAATGGTACTAAATGATATCATAACAATAAGTGTTCCATTATGATGTAATGCTTATCATGATTAGTGACTTTATAATTAATCACTGGTGCAGCAAATCTCAGCTTCTGATCACAGATGAGGTTAGCCTATTTTCAACTCTTTTTGGACTAAGAAATTTTTTTAATGATTTATTTATCTTATATATGAGAGTACACTGTTGCTCTCTTCACTATGAGTAGACTATTCTGATAATACTGAAATCACTCCACTTCCTAAAAGTGGTATTAAATTTCATTATAAACATATTTACTAGCAATGCACTGATTAAAAGCTTAGCACATGCCTGTGATCCCGGCACTGGAAAGGCTGAGGGCAGAGACTGCAAAAGTTAAAGTCCAGTCTGGGCTACATAGTAAGCTCCTGGTTAGCCTGGGCTACATAGTGAAACCCTGTCTCAAACAAAAACAGGAGCATGTGGTGGCACAGGCATGTGATCCCAGCACTCAGGAAACAGATGCATGAGGGACTACAAGTTACAAGCCAACCTAAATAAGTGTCACAGGGAATTTCCAGATAGTGAAGCCCTACCTCAAAAAATAGGTTTTTTCCTATTACTCTGGATGTGTTGCTATGCTCACCCACCTCATCTGTTGGAACCGACAGCTGTTTTCATGCCTGGGTGCCCAACCTACTACACAGCTGGTACAGAGCAGACATTTCATAAGTGTTATCTAAGTGAATGAACTCACCAGGGAGGTCCAAGCTATAAAATCTTTTCTTTTGTACTAGCCATGGAAAAACTTAGCACATTCATTACACAAAATAATAAATCAGTGCTGCAACCAAGTAGCTTGGAAACATAACAACTGCTTACAGCTCTTTTTATTTTCTTTCCCGAGTCCATCAAATTAATTATGAGCACATATTTGATGTAAGGGCAGAGGACATGCAGGGATAGCACTAACTGAAGGGCACACTCCATTTTTATTAGACTGTATTTTTATTGCAAGTTAGGTTTTCTTTTCCCCACACTAGGCTGATATCTGCACTGTCCAATCTAGTATCCACTACCTACAGATGACTATTGAAGTTTTAGTCCATTAAAATGAAATAAAATTTGTCATTTGGTTCTTCAATTGCACTAGCTACATCTCAAGTGCCCCAAAGCCATACCTGTCTGGTGGCTATGATGCTCCATGGTGCAGACACAGAGCATCTTTAGCAGCACTGTCTATACAATTACAAAAATGTCCTCCGAAAACCTCACTTACTTCTTAGCTCCCACGATCCTGGTGCTCCTCTGCTGCTTAAAGGATGTGGGTCCCGGGGTCTAGCAAATCACAAGCACACGAATGAGTGCCAGGGACATTTGAACCTCTTCCACAAAGAGACGAATCCCCCATTGTGCCTAGATGTGAAGCTGTCCCAGGCAACTACTTCAAATGGACCGAAGGCGACACTTTTTAGGAAACGTGTGCCATCCTATTTTTCTACAGTGTACAGACGGGTTGACAATACCAGAGCTTTCATCTTTGCCCATTCTCAAAACCCTATCCTAGATGGAGGCTCGAAAAGAAAAGACGGAAAAAATATACATATATATATACATATACACATATATATACATATACATACATATATATAATAAAAACGGGAGGCACTGGGGAAGCTGAAGGAAAATAAATAATTACAATCTGTCGAGGAACTGAGTCTGAGGATACGAGGAATAGGCAATAAAAATAAAAATGGGGAGAAAAAAAGGGTAAGTGGATCTGATATAAAAGGGTGGGGCCTATGATGGGCTCTGGAAAAAACCCAACTCTGAGTACAAGAGAAAAGCAAAGGACCGCGTGTTCTCAGCTCGACAGTTCTCTCTCTAAAGTATAATGGTCACACCAAGAAACTCACGGCGGTGACTGCACCGAGTCTGGAAGACATCACTCCCCCTCCACGCCTAACAATTTCACCCAAGGGCTCCGGCCAGATCAACGCCACTTCCGCTCTCCTCGCCTCTCCCGGATGTGGTCTCGGCAGCGGCTAGCCCTGCTCTGAACGTCTACTTCCACCTAGCGGCTTCCGAGGGGGCTGCGGCAGGAAGGGAGTCACGTGAGGACTCGTCTCCCGCATCCATGGAGACCCCGCCCTCATCGCAAAGGGGGAGTAGGCGGGCCGTTGGGGTGAGAGGGTTGGAGCAAATGGGAGGAGTCTGAAGATGTAAGGGGTCCTCGCAAACCTGCTTTTGTAACTAGTCCCACCCATCCCATAAGTGGTCCTACAGATGCAAATGGAGTTCAAAACAACCCTTTATTGATCTTAAATTACAGACCCTTTGTCTTCCCTTCCCTCCCACATAGCTCTTTCCTTGCTGAGGGTGCAGGCAGTGGCTGAGCAGGAATATACTTACTAGGGGGGCAGATCCCTCCTTGTCCACTAACTTCATGCCTCCAAACTTGTCCATCTTTTGGAAGAATGCCTGGGTAGCCTGGGCTTAGGCCTGTATAGCCTGGGCTTAGACCTCTGCATGAGACTGAGATGGCTCCTTTTTGAGGGACTGAGGCATTTAGAGAAGAGGGACTCTGTTGGCTTCTCCCAGAAAGACTGTGTACGTTAGCATTCAGTGTAAACTTCACCCCACAGTTACCTGGCAAGAGCCAGGTATGCTCCTCCCCACAGTTGCCTAGTAACAACCAGGTGCACCTGGCCTACTATAAAAGGGGCTGCTTGCCCCTCCTCTCTCTCTTATCTCTTGCTCTTCTCTCTCTTGCATCTCTTATATCTTACCTCTCCCCCTTCCCCCCCCCCCCCCCATGGTCATGGCCGGCCTCCACTTCTCTACTTCCCTACCCTCTCCCTCTCTCTGCCTTTCTCTGCCTCTACTACCCTCTTAACTCCCATCCCCATGCCCTAAATAAACTCTATTCTATACTGTAGCTTCGTGTGGCTAGTCCCTCAGGGGGAAGGGATGCTTCAGCACGGGCCTGCTGAGGCAGCCCTTTCCCCCACCCTTCCCACCACCTCCTACACATCCATAGAACATACATATAGTTTACCATTTTTATAAACACATCATTGGCGTCATGATTTGGATTAGAAACTCTGCAGGTTTGTATCCCCCCTTATCTACTATGAGATAACCACGCTTGATAGCTCAAAAGAACTGGTAAGCACCCCATCCCACACTGGTCAGAGTAACAGTCTACAAGAACCATAGTGAGAGTTCTTGAGCTAGGAGCTACCTTGTGTGGCCCTTGAGGATGGGAGACATTCAGTCTTCCACTGACCCTCATTTTAGGACTTTTTCTCTTGGGTGAGATGTCCTCTCCTTGGAGACAATTTCTTTCTCGCCACCGCTGAGAATCCTGGGCCAGGGTGAACTGGTCTCTGGCTCAAGAGCACTGGCTCTGAGCATTAGCCCCCAGGCTCCCCCGTGATGTGGCCTGTGCTAGAATCTCTCTCAGGTTATTGATGCCCTCAGGACACTGGTATGGGCAGTCAATAATCCTATTCTGTCGCCCAGGGGTCAGTCTTCACTGCCTTTTTCCCTATTTAATGGGATGTCTTGGTCTAAAACAACCTCCCTCCATCTGGCTAAATTGGCACTTTCTCGCTAAGGACCCATAGTACAGACTTCCCTCTCTCCCTCTCATTTGTGGCTAGCTGCAAGCAGTGGTTCAGCTAGTTTGCTGGAAAAGCAAGTCTTATCATGAGGGGACCCTACTTGCTGCCCTTCCCCCTCTGCTCCTTCTGCTCAGTCCCCCCCCCCCCATTTCCTGCTCGCTGCAAGCAGTGGTTCAGTTAGTAGGCCAGAAAAGCAAGTCTGATTGTGTCCCCTGAAGGGGACCCTACTTGCTGTCCTTCCCCCTCTGCTCCTTAGCTCTGCTCTGGGATCTCAGCAGGAAAGGTGGGTCTGGCCCCATTCCTTGTGTTCTGCCAGAGGCCCCCTCCCTTAGATTTGCTTTCCCTATGCTTAGCGTCGACCACCTGCCACCCCTGTCAAAGCTCATAGCCAAGGGAAACTCAGCTTTGTCCCTGTTCATCTCCTATCTTCCCCTAAAACAGCTTTTGCCTTGTCTTAGCAGCTGCTCCTGCACACGTGGGCCTCTTCTGTCTTTGCCAGGGACTCTGCTGCCTCCCCTCCCCCTCGCTATCTACTGGGCTCCCTCAGCCTGCTCCTGCTCTGCCAGTCCCTGATCCCTGATCAATTTTCCAGCTTCCAGCTTCCAGCACACCCAAGAGACTTTCTCCCTCCCTCCCTCTCTTTCCATGCCACTACTGCCAGCTTTCTTATTCTGGTCCTGGTCAAATGTCTCTTTGCTATTGCTATTAAATTTACTCAGTTATAACCAATATATATTGTGCTCAATCCTGTCAGAAGCTTGTTAATTCTTAAGTTTATAGCAGACAGAATTCCCAAAGTCCTTGACAGTTGGCCCAGGATGGTAGATGGTCTCAGAAGATGTGGACACAGCTACAGGATACTGCCTAGATTGTGAATGACAATCCCTGAAAATGCAGTGGACAAAACTGGATACTTGGGTCAAAGGGCTTGGCTAAACCAAGGCAAGCTAAGCTACTTCTCATGTCACGTGTATCCATTCCACAGAGAAAAGCCCTGCATCTTCTGCGCTTGAAAGCTAGACCAACTCTGCCCAAGTTGCCACAGAGACCAGGGAACTGTTGACTAGTGGACTGTAATTTTTTAAAATAATATAACTGCTAGATTATTGTTTACTCTTTCTGAGACTTCTGTCTACATTGACAGCAAAGCTTTCACAGATATAATCTACTATCTCCTTACCTTAAACTCAGTTTCCATTAATTAATGCTTCATATTTCCTCTTCTTGCTATGCCACTGCCCTAATGTTATCTGAGTTCCTATAAATTTGCTTGACTCTAATAAAACATTCCACTATATGATCCAGCTTTTTCAACTTTTTAATCTTGTCCCTTCTGCTCCACAAAAGGCTCATCTTAAAGACTGTTCATGTTGTTAACTCATGTTATATCTTTTATAAACTCATAAGCTACAGAAAATCCACTCAGATCTGCCTCTCATGGACCCAACAGACTCCCTCCAGATAAGTACATCTCCTCAAAGTTCCCACCTACTACCTATTCCAAAGGGTGGGAGTCCTCTGGGTTTCAAATGTACATCTTAAGAAAATTTATTTCTTTCTCCCAAACGTACTTAACCTTGTTTCTCTACCTATAATAATGTGTTTCAATATCTTGTCAAGTCCAAGTGCTTACTACTCTCAGGACAGCTCCAGAGAAGCAACCTTCAGATGCTCCAATCTCCTCTCAGACACAGTCGCTTCTCCTGGACCTGTTCCTTCTGACCTACCCTCAGATGGCTCCACAGACCCTGGACAGCAAGGAGAAAGTCAACTCTCCTACGACTGGACAAACATCCCCCACACCCATTCTTCTAGGTTCCCCAGAGACACGTCACCCCCGATGCCAGCATGAAACAGTCAGAGACTGCGACGACCCTTTTCCTGCTTTGCCATTGCTTCTAATTTTTCTTTTTAATTAAACCAAAAGGGGGTGTGTGTGTTAGCATTCTATCTAAACCCTGGCAACAGCCAGGTGGGCCAGGCCCACTATAAAAGGGGCTGCTTGCCCCTCCTCTCTCTCTTATCTCTTGCTCTTCTCTCTCTTGCATCTCTTATCTCTCCCCATTCCCTTCTCCCCTCCACGTGGTCATGGCCGGCCTCCACCCCTCTACTTCCCTATTCTCTCCCTCTCTCGGCCTCTACTACCTTCTTAACTCCCCTCCCCATGCCCTAAATAAACTCTATTCTATACTATACCTTCAAGTGTGGTTGGTCCCTCAGGGGGAATGGATGCTTCAGCACAGGCCTGCTGAGGCAGCCCTTTCCCCCACCCTTCCCCCCACCTCCTACACATCCATAGAACATACATATAGCTTTATCATTTTAATAAACACATCAGTGTAGACTCTTCTTCACAGAGGGACTGTGTCCTCTTCTCTCTAGAGGTCTACAAGGGCTCCTCCTTGATGCCTGTGAGGGCTCCTCCCTGAGGGACTTCTGAGGTTCCTTCCTGAGGGACTGCAAAGACTCCTCCTGGAGGGACTGTGAGGACGTCTCCAGGGACTTCCTGGACTTCATAAGGGACTGCGAGAGCTTCTCCCTGAAGAACTTTGAAGGCTACTCCCTGAGGGACTGTGATGGCTACTCCCAGAGAGATTTTGAAGGCTCATGCTTGAGAGACTGCGAGGGCTCCTCGAGGGACTTTGAGGTCTCCTCAAGGGACTGCGAGGGCTCCTCCTTGAGGGACTTCGAGGGCTCCTCCTCCAGGGACTGCAAGGGCTCCTCCTCCAGGGACTTCCAGGACTTCTTAAGGGACTGCAAGATCTCCTCCCTGAAGGACTTAGAAGGCTACTCCCTGAGGAGCTGTGATGGCTACTCCCAGAGGGAGTTTTAGGGCTCATGCTTGAGGGACTGCTTAGGTTCCTTCTTGAGGGACTGTGAGGTCTCCTCCTTGAAGGACTTTGAAGTCTCCTCCTTGATGGACTGTGAGGGTTCCTCCTTTTGGGACTGAGAGGGCTCCTCCTTAGAGAGGGACTAAGACTGCTCTCTGGGAGGGACTGTGATGACTACTCTCAGAATGACTTCTAAGAGTTCTGTCAGAGGGACTGCTATGCCTTCTCAGAGAAGGACTGTGATGTCTCCTCTCAGAGAGACCTCGCTGATGAATTCTTTGAGGAAGCTTGCAATGGGTCCTTTCGCATGGCTCATTACATAGGGTTCTCTCCCTGAAGAGACCTTGTTGTTCTTCCCTGTTTATTTTCTTTGCAAAGGGCCTCTGCAGGATTCCCATAAAGAGGGGGTTAGATACAATCCTCTCTTGGGCCTGAAATTCGGCTACTACTTTGTCATATTTCTTAGGTTCTTGACTGGGTATCTCATCAGTATAACTTTTCTTTGCTATACTATAGACATTTTGAACTCTCTTCAAAGGTTCTGGGACTGAACCAGCTTGGTGAAAGACATCTCTTCCACAAACCATGGTCTTCTGCAATTGCAAGGGTCTGGGTAGGAGAAAGTGCGCTAGTTTGGGCTCTTGTCTACAGAACTCAGTTGCTCTCTGCACCTTGTCCTTCCGTTTAGTGGTTGAGCTTGTTGACCTGTGCCTGACAACTGGTGTCCTGGCTCCCATTAGCCAATAATGGTCTGGCTTCCTCTTGTACTCAAGTTTCTTTTTGGTAAAAGTCACAATTCTATGTGCTGCTTGGAATGTCTGCCTTAGGCTGTGAAAAAGCAGTTGGATGAACTTGGGCTGGGAGAATTTCTTAGGTTGTCTCTTGGAAGAAACAGTGCTTGTTTGGGTGGTTTCAATTCTGTTTCTTGACAGACGCCTCAGTGTTCTAGGACGACTGTCTTGGTGAAGGGTGAGGGATGCAATGCTTCCCTGCCCTCTCTGTGCACACCATCCATTCAGCACCTACATGAGCCCACCAACACAGGAGTTCATTGAGCCCTATTGTTGAGGGCTTTTGAAAGATGACCATTTCATCATCTGGGCACATATTGGCCACTGGTGACTGAATTCAGTGTCAAGTTCCTCTCTCCTCCCTGAAGGCCTGCAATTGGCCTCTTTCTAATCACCTGGTTTGTTCAGCTGCTGACTATGGATCCAATAGACATCACGGTAGTTTACATTCATGTACGGTTGACTGGGGCTCATTATGAATAGCAAAAGACACCAAATACTATAATATAAGCAATCTTCAAATTATGGTCCTTACATCCCTATAACATGAACACTTTCCAAAAAGACTTAAACAGTAGGGCAACCAAATAGCCCAGTTCAGCTGGGCTGGGTCTTTGGTTCTTTGTGGGTCTTTGTACCCAGTCTCAAGTCTTGCCAGTCTTCGTGGCCAGGCCTCAACCTCTACATTCCTTCCTAAAACTGATGTGGCTGAAGTTTTGATTAATTTGTCATTTCTACTGCACACCCTATTATTTACTTATTATAAAGATTTACTTTTATTTTATGTATTTGAGCAGTGTCGCTATATTCTGACACACCAGAAGAGGGCATCGGATCCCATTACAGATGGTTGTGAGCCA
>JADRCH010007121.1:0-107210 GCA_019843965.1 Rhynchomys soricoides
GATTTCTATATCCAGGGTTGCCTCCCTTTGTGATTTCTTTATGTTTTCTATTTCTAGTTTTAGGTCCTGGGTGGTTTTGTTCAATTCCTTCACCTGTTTGGTTGTGTTTTCCTATAATTCTTTAAGGGATTTTTGTGTTTCCTCTTTAAGGGCTTCTACCTGTTTACCTGTTTTCTCCTGTATTTCTTTAAGGGGGTTATTTATTTCCTTCTTAAACTCCTTTATCATCATCATGAGATGTGATTTTGAATCTGAGTCTTGCTTTTCTGGTGTGTTGGAGTATCCAGGGCTCGCTGTGGCAGGAGAAGTGGGTTCTGATGATGCCAAGTAGCCTTGGTTTCTGTTGCTTACAGTCTTGCCATTTCCTCTCACCATCAGGTTATCTCTGATGCTAACTGGTCTTGCTGTCTCTGACTGTGGCTTGTCTCTCCTGCAAGTCTGTGTGTCAGTACTCCTGGAAGACTAGTTCTCTCTGGGAAGAATTTGGATATGGAGAGCTGTGGCACAGTAACAGCTCCAGGCACAGACAGAAACCAGAATCCTGCTGTCCCTGGCTGCCTCTCAGTTCCTGTGACCTGAGGGATCCAGGTGGGTCCCTCTGAGCAGAAGTGGTGGTCTCACCTGCATTCACAGGCTTGTCTGCACTACTAGGAGGTCTGCTCTCTCCTGGAGGTATTTGGGTATGGAGCGTTGTGGCACAAGATCAACTCTGGGCGATGTGGCACAGGATCAGCTGTAGGAGCAGAGGGAAACCGGAAGGCTCCTGTCCCAGGCTGCTCCTTGGTTCCTGTGTCCTGAAGGTTCTGGGGGAGACCCTCTGAGCAGAGGTTGTGGTCTTATCTTTGATCACAGGCTTGTCTGCACTCCTGGGAAATCAGCTTTTTCCTGACGGTATTTGGGCATGAAGCACTGTGGCACAGGATCAGCTCTGATCAGATGGAAAGTGGAATGCCTTATTAATTCTTTTTGAAAATCATTTTAGATTTAATTAATTTCACACAGGAGAAAATTTGGCCCACATATGTATATATGCAACACACGCATGCCTGATGCCCATGGAGGACAGAATCGGGTATTGGATACTCTGGAACTGCAGTAATTGGAATCAGGTTGTGAATCACTATGTCGGCACTATGACTTAAGTCCATATCTTCTGCAGAGGGAAGCAAGTATCATTATTTTTCACCCCATTTCACTAGCCCCTAGCTATTAATTCTTAATTACAGAATATAGTAGGAGAAGCTTTTTGAAGTACAAGTTAACATTAAATAATATATAGATATAGATTTATAGAGGGGTGTGTGTGTGTGTGTGTGTTTAAATTTGGTTTTGTCATGGAATATCTTGGTTTCTCCATCTATGCAGATTGAGAGCTTTGCTGGGTATAGTAGTCTGGGCTGTCTTTTGTGTTCTCTTAGGGTCTGCAAGACATCTGTCCAGAATCTTCTGACTTTTAGAGTCTCTGGTGAGAAGTCTTGTGTAATTCTGTTAGGTCTGCCTTTATAGGTTACTTGCCTTTTTTCGTTACCTCTTTTAAAATACTTTCTCTGTTCTGTACATTTAGTGTTTTGATTATTATGTGGCAGGAGGATTTTTCTTTCTACTCCAGTCTATCTTTGGTGTTATGTAGGCTGCTTGTACTTTTTATGAGCATCTCTTTATTTAGCTTAGGAAAGTTTTCTTCTATGATTTTGTTGAATACATTTTCTGGCCCTTTGAAGTAGGAATCTTCACCCACTTCTATTCCTATAATTCTCTGCTTTGGTCATTTCATCGTGTCTCAAATTTCCTGGATGTTTGGGTTAGTAAATTTTTACACTTGGCATTTTCTTTGACTGATGGTATCAATATCTTCTATGGTAACTTCTATGCCTGAGATTCTCTCTTTCATCTACTGTACTTTGTTGGTGTTGCTTGCATCTGTAATTCCTGTTCTCTTTCCTAGATTTTCCATTTCCAGGGTTGCTTCCATTTGTGTTTTCTTCATTGCCTCTATTTCAATTTTTAGGTCTTGGACAATTTTTTTTCAGTTCCTTCACCTGTTGAGTTGAATTTTGCTTTATCTCTTTAATGAGTTTGTTTCCTCTTTAAGATTATGTTTTCCTGTATTTCTTTCTTTCTTTCTTTGATAATAAAGAATTTTATTGGATTTTTTTCTTTATTTACATTTCAAATACTTTCCCCTTTCCAGGTCTCCCCTTCAGAAATTGCCTATCCCATCTGCTTTCCTGTATTTCTTTAAGGATATTATTTATATCTTCTTTAAAGGTCTCTATCACCTTTGTGAGATGTGATTTAAGGTAAAAATCTTGCTCAGGTGTGTTGGGGTATTCAGGGGTTGCTGTAGAAGAAGAGCTAGCTTCTGATGATGCAAAATTGCATTGGCTTCTGTTGGTTAGATCCTTGCATTTCCCTTTTGTAATCTGGTTGTCTCTGCTGTTAACTAGCCTTGGTGTGTCAGATTAGAGCAGGCCTCCCTGGAGTCATGTGGAGCTGTGTGTCTTGGGTTTGAGCAAGCCTACTATGAACCTGGCTAGAGCATGTCTCCTGGGAGGCAGGCGATGCTGTGGGGTGGGGGTCTGGCATGCCAATGCTCCCTGATCGTGGAGGTGTGGACAGGATGGGTGATGGGGCTCTGGCAGGGAGGGACAGATACCAAGTCTGATGGAATCTATGGTGTACCAGCTTGTATGGGTATTGGGGTAGAGAGGTCCTGTGTCCATAGTTAGAGCACTCTTCCGGGGAGACAGGCAGGGCTGTTAGGTATGGGAGCAGGCATGCTTTTGCTGATCTTCCACAAGTGCAAGTGGAGGTGCAGACTGGAATGGAGATGGAACTCCAGCGAAATAGATTTTCTGAGCTCATATACAAAGTAAAAAATTGAAGACATATAGAGAAAAGATTTTTGAAATAATTATAAAGAATAGACTAAGACTGTGTCAATTATCAGGAACAGATCTGACCAAAAGTGTAGTACCTCTTACAAATGCTGAGATTAAATCATTATGGGTGATCAGTGAAGATTGGCACAGAGGATTTAGAGGGTGAAATTAAAACAAATATTTGAAAAGCACATATATAAAATTTATAAAAGGAACTAATTGGGGTACTGAGGAAAAGCAGTGAGGCAAGAGCCTGCCTGCTTCCACCTGTGGCCAGAAACCCTGCCTGGGCCAACAGGCCTCTCCATATACAAGTAGCTCAGGGAAAAAGCTACACGCCCACTTATGCTGAGGAGCCAGCAACAGGAAGACTCCAGATGCAGGGTCGGAAGAACAGCTGGAAGAGAGAACTGGTCTCCCAGGAATATTGACATCTGAGCTTGAAGGAAAGACAAGCCACAGTCAGAGAGAGAAAGACCAGCTAACACCAGAGATAACCAGATGGCGAAAGGCAAGGGCAAGAACACAAGGAACAAGAGCCAAGATTACTTGGCTTTAGCTGTACCCAGCGCTCCCACCACAGCCAGCCCTGGATACCCCAACATACCAGAAAAGGAAAGCTCAGACTGAAAATCACTTAACAAGAAGATGATAGAAGATTTTAAGAAAGAAATAAATAACTCCCTTAAAGAAATACAAGAGAACACAGGTAAAAAACTGGAAGCCCTTAAAGAGGACACACAAGAATCCCTTCAAGATTTACAGGAAAACACAATCAAAAGGGCAGAAATACAGGAAAACACAATCAATCAAATGAACAAGCCCATTCAGGAATTAAAAACAGAAATAGAAACAATAAAGAAATCACAAAGGGAGACAACCCTGGAATTAGAGATCATAGGAGAGAAATCAGGAGTCATAGATGCAAGCATCACCAACAGAATACAAGAGATGGAAGAGATAATCTCAGGTGCGGAAGATACCATAGAAAACATGGGCACAACAGTCAAAGAAAACACAAAATGCAAAAAGCTCCTAAACCAAAACATCCAAGATATCCAGGATGCAATAAGAAGACAGAACCTGAGGATAATAGGTATAGAAGACAGTGAAGACTCTCAACTTAAAAGACCAGTAAATATCTTCAACAAAATTATAGAAGAAAACTTCGCTAACCTAAAGAAAGAGATGAACATAAATATACATGAAGCCTACAGAACTCCAAATAGACTGGACCAGAAAAGAAATTCCTCCAGTCCCATTATACTCAAAACACCAAATACAAAAAACAAGGAAAGAATATTAAAAGCAGTAAGGGAAAAGGGGAAAGTAACATATAAAGGCAGACCTATCAGAATTACACCAGACTTTTCACCAGAGACTATGAAAGCTAGAAGATCCTGGGCAGAGCTCATACAGACTCTAAAAGAACACAAATGCCAGCCCAGGCTATTATACCCAGCAAAACTCTCAATAATCATAGATGGTGAAAACAAAATATTATACGACAAATCCAAATTTGCACACTATGTTTCCACAAACCCAACCCTACAAAGAATAATACATGGGAAATGCCAACTCAAGGAGGGAAACTACACTCAAGAAAAAGAAAGAAAGTAATCTTTCAACAAACTCAAAAGAAGATAGCCACACAAACAATATGAACAACATCAAAAGTAACCGGAAATAACAATCACTATTCTTTAATATCTCTTAAAATCAATGGTCTCAACTCCCCAATAAAAAGACATAGACTGACAGACTGGATCCATAAATAGGACCGAGCATTTTGCTGCATCCAGGAAACACACCTCCGTATTAAAGACAAACACTACCTCAGAGTAAAGGGCTGGAAAACAATTTTCCAAGCAAATGGCCCCAAGAAACAGGCTGGAGTAGCCATTCTAATATCGGATGAAATTGACTTTCAACCAGAATTCATCAAAATGGATGAGTAAGGACACTTTTTACTCATCAAAGGAAAAATCTAGCAAGAACTCTCAATTCTGAACATCAATGCCCTCAATGCAAGAGCTCCCACTTTCATAAAAAAAAACTCTACTAAAGCTCAAAGCACACATTGCACTTCACACAATAATAGTGGGAGACTTCAACACCCCACTATCAACAATGGACAGATATTGAAAACATAAACTAAACAGAGATACAGTGAAACTAACAGATGCTATGAACCAAATGGGTTTAACAGATATCGATAGAACATTTCATCCTGAATCAAAAGAATATACTTTCTTCTCAGCACCTCATGGTACCTTCTCCAAAATTGATCATAAAATTGGTCACAAAACAAACCTCAACAGATATAAGATGATTGAAATAATCCCATGCCTCCTATCAGATCACTACAGATTAAGGTTGGTCTTCAATGGAACAACAACAACAGAAAGCCCACATACACATGGAAGCTGAGCAATGTTCTGATTAATGATAACTTGGTCAAGGAAGAAATAAAGAAGGAAATTAAAGACTTCCTAGAATTCAATGAAAATGAAAATACAACTTACCCAAACCTATGGGACACAATGAAAGCAGTGTTAAGAGGAAAACTCATAGTTCTGAATGCCTCTAAAAAGAAACTGGAGAGAGCATACTCTAATAGCTTAACAGCACATCTGAACGTGTTGGAACAAAAAGAAGCTAATACACCTAAGAGGAGTAGAAGGCAGGAAATAATCAAATTAAGGGCTGAAATCAACCAAGTGGAAACTTAAAGAACTATACAAAGAATCAACAAAACCAAGAGCTGGTTCTTTGTGAAAATCAACAAGATAGATAAACCCTTAGCCAGACTAACCAGGGGGCACAGAGACATTATCCAAATTAACAAAATTAGAAATGAAAACAGAGATATAACAACAGACTCTGAGGAAATTAAAAAAATCCTCAGATACTACTACAAAAGCCTATAAGCAACAAAATTGGAAAATCTGGAGGAAATGGACAAGTTTTTAGACACATACCAATTACCAAAGTTAAATCAGGATCAGATAAACCATCTAAACAGTCCCATATACCCCTAAAGAAATAGAAGCAGTCATTTAACGTCTCCAATCCAAAAAAAGTCCAGGACCAGATGGGTTCAGTGCAGAATTCTATCAGACCATCAAAGAAGACCTAATACCAATACTCTTCAAGCTATTCCATAAAATAGAAACAGACGGAACACTACCCAATTCATTGTATGGGGCCACAGACACACTGATACCAAAGCCCACAAAGACCCAACAAAGAAAGAAAACTTCAGACCAATTTCCGTTATGAATATCGATGCAAAAATACTCAATAAAATTCTTCCAAACCGAAT
The DNA here is from genome assembly GCA_019843965.1 of Rhynchomys soricoides. Classification (NCBI taxonomy): domain Eukaryota; kingdom Metazoa; phylum Chordata; class Mammalia; order Rodentia; family Muridae; genus Rhynchomys; species Rhynchomys soricoides. The sequence goes on from JADRCH010007121.1 coordinate 6,208, forward strand.
CCAAGAACGCATCAAAATGATCATTCACCATGATCAAGTAGGCTTCATCTCAGGGATGCAGGGATGGTTCAATACCCAGAAATCCATCAATATAATCCACTACATAAACAAAGTCAAAGAAAAAAACCACATGGTCATTTCGTTAGATGCTGAAAAAGCATTTGACAAAATTCAACATCCCTTCATGATAAAAGTCTTGGAAAGATCAGGAATTAATTACTAAGTTAGGTGCATACCTAAACTTAGTAAAAGCAATATATAGCAAACCATTGGCCAACATCAAACTAAATGGAGAGAAACTCGAAGCAATCCCACTAAAATCAGGGACTAGACAAGGCTGCCCTCTCTCTCTTACCTATTCAATATAGTACTTGAAGTTCTAGCTAGAGCTATCAGGCAAGAAAAAGAAATCAAAGGGATACAAATTGGAAAGGAAGAAATCAAAATATCACTATTTGCAGATGATATGATGGTATACTTTAGTGACCCGAAAAACTCCACCAGAGATCTGCTACAGCTGATAAACAACTTCAGCAAAGTGACTGGATACAAAATTAACTCAAGCAAATGAGTAGCCTTCCTATACTCGAAGGATAAACAGTCTGAGAAAGAAATTAGGGAAATGACACCCTAAACAATTGTCACAAACAATATAAAATATCTTGGTGTGACTCTAACCAAACAAGTGAAAGATCTGTATGACAAGAACTTTAAGTCTCTGAAGAAAGAAATCAAAGAAGACCTCAGAAGATGGAAAAATCTCCCATGCTCATAGGTTGGCAGGATTAACATAGTTAAAATGGCCATCCTGCTGAAAGCAATATACAGATTCAATGCTATCCCCATCCAAATCCTAACTCAATTCTTCATAGACCTAAGAAGAGCAATTCTCAAATTCATATGGAATAACAAAAAACCCAGGATAGCACAAACTATCCTCAACAATAAAAGGTCTTCTGGGGGAATCAGCCTCCCTGACCTCAAGCTGTACTACAGAGCAGTAGTGATAAAAACTGCATGGTATTGGTACAGTGACAGGCAGGTAGATCAATGGAATAGAATTGAAGACCCAGAAATGAATCCACACACATATGGTCACTTGATCTTCGACAAAGGAGCTAAAACCATACAGTGGAAAAAAGACAGCATCTTCAACAAATGGTGCTGGATCAATTGGCGGTCTACATGTAGAAGATTGCGAATTGATCCATTCCTATCTCTCTGCACAAAGTTCAAGTCCAAGGGGATCAAGGACCTCCACATAAAACCAGATACACTTAATCTAATAGAAGAGAAAGTAGGGAAGAGTCTCAAATGCTCGGGCACAGGGGAAATTTTCTTGAACAGAACACCAATGGCTTGTGCTCTAAGGACAAGAATTGACAGATGGGACCTCATAAAATTACAAAGCTTCTGTAAGGCAAAGGACACTGTAATTAGGGCAAAACGGCAACCTACAGATTGGGAAAAGATCTTTACCAATCCTACATCTGATAGGGGGCTAATATCCAAAGTATACAAAGAACTCAAGAAGCTAGACTCTACAGATACAAATAACCTTATCAAAAAATGGGGAAGTGAGCTAAACAGAGAATTCTCAACTGAGGAATCTTGAATGACTGAGAAGCACCTAAAGAAACGTTCAACATCCTTAGTCATCAGGGAAATGCAAATCAAAACAACCCTGAGATTCCACCTCACACCAGTCAGAATGGCTAAGTCCAAAACTCAATTGACAACAGATGTTGGCGAGGATGTGGAGAAAGAGGAACACTCCTCCATTGCTGGTGGGAATGCAAGTTGATACAACTTCTCTGGAAATCAGTTTGGCCAACCCTCAGAAAATTGGACATAATACTACCTGAGGACCCAGCTATTCCACTCCTGGGCATATACCCAGAAGATGCTCCAGTATGTAATAAAAACACATGTTCCACTATGTTCATAGCAGCCATATTTATAATAGCCAGATGCCGGAAACAACCCAGATGTCCCTCTACAGAGGAATGGATACAGAAAATGTGGTACATTTACACAATGGAATACTACTCAGCTATTAAAAACAATGACTTCATGAAATTCGTAGACAAATGGATGGATCTTGAAAACATCATTCTGAGCCAGGTAACGCAGTCACAAAAGAATGAACATGGTATGTACTCACTGTTAAGTGGTTATTAGCCTCAAAGTTTGAAATACCCAAAAGTCACTTCACAGGAACAGTAGTACTGAGTACGAGGTCCCAGATGGAGGGCTTGGAGAAAGGACTGAAGGAACTGAGGGAGTGTGCAACCCCAGGGAGGTAGCAACACTGGCAACTGTCCTGGCCCCCCATACTTCTGGAGACTGATCCACCAACTAAAGAATACACATGGAGGGACCCATAGTGTTGGCCACAAAGACTGTAGAGGAGGGTCTTGTTACCAGTCAGGGGGAGGAGAGGCCCTTGGGCCTGAGGGTGTTATATCCCCCAGTATAGGAGAATGTCAAGGAGGGAAGAGGAGAGTGGGGGGGGAGGTGGTTTGGAGAATATCTCCATAGAGGCAGTGGGAGGGCAGAGGGAATGCGCAGGTTCCAAAATGGGAGATCTGGAAAGGGGGAAACATTTTAAATGTAAATAAAATATGAAAATTAAAAAAAAACTAATTGGATTCTTCTACTCATTGTAAAGATAACACCAATTCCAGAGGCACCAACACTGTATAGTTATACAAACAAGATGGAAATGGCAGTTTATAAGTCAGAAAAAAATAAGTAACTTGATCAAAAGTACATTACCTCAAGACAAATATCAGAATTGAATGCAATCCTTATGGTGCTATTAGATTATCTTGAATCTCTTAAGAAAATTAATGATTCTTTATATGCAAAAAGCGTAGGTTTGAATATAGAGACTGCTGAGTTTGTAACTCATAACTAAGAATTAACTTTGTTATTTATAAAAATGCAACTGGCCATCAGAAGTAGAAACTATCTATTATATATTACTCATATCCAACCTCATACAGGTTTGACAGGTCCATTAGCTGAAGTAAATGAGGGAATTAACCAATTACTAATAGAAAATGTGTTAGAAGCCTCAAAATTTCATAAGAAATATCACATTATGAGAAATGTTTAAAGAAAATACTCTATCACTTAGCCACAAATCAAAGGATAAAATTTTTTTATGTACTACTTGTTCTCCATACTACCAAATTCTGCTACCTGCTTGCAAAAGAAATGACATCTGGTAGATTAATGTATTTTTTCTTTTGAGAAATTTTGAAAACAAAATATATACAGCATACCATTGAAACATACCCAGGGTTTCAATGGGCAACTGCTTTGAGTTCTGAAAAGGCTGATTGTGGAATTACACACTTATAGAAAACAGTGACAATTATGGGAAGACCTCACAAATTTAAACTGATAATTCTGGCACATATGTATCCACAAAGATGAAGCAATTCTTTACATATTATAATATAAAGCATTTTACTGATATACCACACAACACCATAGGACAAGCAGTTATAGAAAGAACCAACTGTACCTTAAAAGAGATGTTTATTAAACAAAACAAAGAAGAGTAAAAACTCCCAGGAACAGAATAATCAATTCTTTGTTAGCTCTAAAATATGTTAATGTTGGTGAAAAAGCAATAACAGCCAATGAGAGACACTTGGTTATTGAAAAATGGAGAAACTAGGCCAACCTATATACTAGAAGGATGTGGTGACATTAGAATGAAAACTTACAATAATTTTAAGTAGGGATATGGTTACATTTATGTATGCACAGGGAATGAAAAATATGGTCACCAAAAAAAACTTATAACAGTTAGATCTGGATAGCCAAATATCTCAGGGAAAGAGGTAACCTCCCAGAAGTGTGGACAGACATGTGAGTGGGGGTAAGACCAGGACCTCTGCTCAGATGGACCCACCTGGAACCCTCGGGATCCTGGGACTGAGGAGCAGCCTGGGACATGAACCTTCCTGTTTCCTTCAGTGGCCAAGGAACTGATCCTTTTGCTGTAGCCAAAGCAGTAGTATTTGGCTACTATTCCGTAGCCAAATAGCTCCAGGAGAAAGCTAACCTCTCAGGAGTGAGGACAAGCCTATGAGCAGAGGCAAGACCAGCACTAATGCTTAGTGGAACCCACCTGGAACCCTCAGGACACAGGGAACTAGGAGCAGCCTGGGACAGGAGCCTACCAGTTTATGCCTGTAGACTGTGCCACACGGCTCTATAACCAAACAGCACAGGGAAATAGCTAGCCTCACAGGAGTGTAGACAGACCTGTGAGCAGGAGTAAGACCAGCACCTCTAAGCAGAGAGACATGACCAGAACGCTCTGGACCCAGGGACCAAGAAACATCCTGGAACAGAAGACTTCCAGTTTCCATCTGTGGCCAGGAACCTGAGCCTGTGCCACAAAGCTCCTCAGGCAAATAGGACTGGGAAAAGCTACCCTCCCAAGAGTGTGGACAAGCCTGTGAGCAGAGGTAAGACCAGCACCTCTGCTCAGAGACCCACCCAGAATTCTCAGGACACAGCTCAAGTCCAAGTGGATCAACAAACTCCACATAAAACCAGATACACTGAATTTAATAGAAGAGAAAGTGGGGAAAAGTCTTGAACACTTGGGCACAGAGGAAAAGTTCCTGAACAGAACACCAATGGCTTGTGCTCTAAGATCAAGAATCCACAAATGGGACCTCATGAAATGACAAAACTTCTGTAAGACAAAGGACCCTCTAAATAGGACAAAATGGCAACCAGCAGATTGGGAAAAAGATCTTTACCAATCCTACGTCCAATAAAGGGATAATATCCGATGTATACAAAGAACTCAAGAAGTTGTACTCCAAAGGGCCAAATAACCCGTTCAAAAAAAAAAAAAGGAAACAGAGATATACAGATAATTCTCAACTGAGGAAACTGGAACAGCTTCAGCTTAGAAGCACCTAAAGAAATGTTCAACATCCTTACTCATCAGGGAAATGCAAATCAAAACAACCCTGAGATTCCACCTCACACCAGTCAGAATGGCTAAGATCAAAAACTCAGGTGACAGCAGATGCTGGCAAGGATATGGAAAAAGAGAGATACTCCTCCATTGCTGATTGGATTGCAAGCTGGTATAACCACTTTGGAAATCAGTTTGGTGGTCCTCAGAAAATTGGACATAGTACTCCCTGAGGACCCAGCTATACCACTACTGCACATATACCCAGAAAATGCTCCAACATGTAATAAGGACACATGCTACACTATGTTCAGAACAGCCATGTTTATAATAGCCAGAACCTGGGAACAACCCAGATTTCCCTCAACAGAGGAATGGATACAGAAAATGAGGTACATTTACACAATGGAATACTACTCAGCTATTAAAAACAATGACTTCATGGAATTTGCAGCCAAATAGATGGATCTTGAAAATATTGTCCTGAGTGAAGTATCTCAGTCACAAAAGAACAAACAGGGTAAATTCTCACTGATAACTGGACATTAACCCAAAAGTTCAGAATACCCAAGATTCAATTCACAGACCATATGAAGCCTAAGAAGAAGGAAGACCAAAATGTGGATGTTTCAGTGTTTCTTAGAAGAGTAAACAAAATACTCACAGGAGTAAATATTGAGACAAAGTGTGGAGATGAGTTTCAAGGAAAGGCCATCCAGAGACTGCCTCACCTGGGGATACATCCCATATGTAGCCACCAACCCCAGATGTTCTTGTGGATGCTGGGAAGTGCCTGCTGATGGAAGCATGATAAGTTTTCTCCAGAGATGCTCAGGCAGAACCTGGCAAATACTGAGGTGAATGTTTGCAGCAAACCATTGGACTGAGTGTGGGATCCAGGATGGAGGAGTTGAAGAAGGGTCTGAAGGAGATGAGGGGTTTGAATCCCCATGGAGGGAGCAGCAGTGTCAAATGCCCATACCCCCCGGAGCTCCTGGAGACTGGACCACCAACCAAAGAACACACATGGAGGGACCCAGGGTGGTGGCCACATATATGGCAGAGGAGAGCCCCATTGGCCATCAGTGGGAGGAGAGCCCCTTGGGCCTGAGGGTGTTAAATGCCCAGGGTAGGGTAATGCTAGGGAGGGAAGAGGGGAATGGGGGGAGCATCCTCATGGAGGCAGGGGAGGGGGAATGAAATAGGGGGTTTGCAAAGGAAAAAACATTTCAAATGTGTATAAAGTAAATATATATATATATATATATATATAATAAAAATAAAATACAGAAAAAAAAGAGCTTAGGATGTCATGGCTCTGAAATGAATGACACATGAAGGGTGTCTCACAGGCTCAAGCCTGAACAACAGCAATAGACACTGTAAAGTTGGTGACAGAAAGGCCCAAATGTCAGTACTTGACACAAAAATCTATAGGGCAAAAAGAATGGTGATAGAGGTTGAAATAGTCTTATGCAGGGAAGAGTACATCAATTTGTTTTCTAGTACAAAATGGTCAGCCTTGAAAGCACACAATGAGGGCACATATAATATCATAAAAGCATTCCACTGGTCTTAAAGACACAGATTAACTCCTATTCATTAATAGTAGCTAATTTCGATATTCCACTTCCTCTAAAGACTGGACATCTGAACATAAAGTAAAAATACATATCACAGTTAATGACAACATACAGAATACAAGAGTACCAGCTATATACAGACTATTACACTAAAACAACAAAACTATACATTTTCTACAAAAATACCATGGAATCTTCTTGATTACAGCAATGGATTAGGATACAAAGCTAATCTTGACTAGGTCCAAAAAAATAGAAAGGCATTTTTGTATCTGATATGATCACAATGCAATAAATCTTAAGATCAACATAAAAGGAATACCCAGTAATTACTCAAACTTGTGAAGATTAAACAACATATTACTGAATAATTAATATGAAAAAGAAGAAAAGAAGACACATAAAAAAACATATTGGAATGAAAGAAAATGAACACAAGACAAAAAATACTTTGTGGCACATTAAATTCAGTCCTAAGAGGAAAATTTATAGCTCAAGGAAACTACTTTTTAAAAAAAATCTAGAAATTACTTAATGACCCAACTCAAGAATTTGGAAAATCAAGAACAAATCAACTTTTAACCCAGTGAGTTAGAAGAAATATTAAAAACCATGGCAGCAATGAATGAAATAGAAATAAAAATAACAATACAAGTAGTGAAAAAATTCAAGATGGTTCTTGGTAAAGGTAAGATCAACAGACTCCACAATTATGAAAAGGAAAAAGAAAATAAAAGAGAAAGAGAGATGACCATATTGATCAGAATCAAAGAAAAGGGACATGATTCAATAAATATAAGGAAATTCAGAATAGTATACGAGAATACTTTACAAACATATAGGCTAGGAATTGAGATATTCAAATCGATATTAATGAATTTCTAGAGTCATCCAGTTCACCAAACTTAAACTGTGAAGAGACTAAAACTTAAAAAGGGAGAACAGATTATTGGCAGAATCTTTCAAATATGTATAATGAAGACTCATTAAATTATTGATTTACTGAAACAAATGCATCACATACAAGCTTCTACAAGGGAATATTTCTCTAATACCAGAACTATCCAACATAGAAAAAAATCACAGGCTATTCTCCGTGATGAACACTGACACAAAAATTCTGAACAAAACATTTGCAATGCTTGCAAACTAAGTGCAGCCATACATCATAGAGGTCACCCACCAATAACAAGTTGGCTTTATTTGAAAGATGCCCAAATGGCTTAGCATATATATGAAAGTAAATATAATAAGTCATGTAAATAGACTTCAAAACAGCATAATTTCAATAGGTTCAGAAAACTCCATTGCCAAAACCAACATGAGTTCTTGATAAGAGAGTAATATTGCAGAAAGGACTCTTCAACAGATTAAAGTCTAGAAATGAGAAAGTCATAGGCAACCTCTTCCTAAATTATGGAAATTTCAAAATAATCCTACTGAAATAAGGAATGATGCAGACCTGTAAGTATTCCATTTACATTCCAATACATATTTTGAATCACTAGCTGGACCAATAAAACAGGAGGAGGACTTTAAAGGGATATAGTTAGGCAAATAAGTCTAATTTTGAACATTACTTTAGGTGCTTCTTAGCCCTTTGAGTTATCTCAGTTGAGAATTCTGTTTAGCTCTGTTCCCCATTTTTTGATAATTTATGTAAATTTCAAATTTTTCCCTCTTTCCAGATCTCCCCTTTGGAACCTCCCTATTCCCTCCTCCTCAGGTAGAGGCATGGCAATGCCCCAGGTAGAGGAGTGGCCACACAGCCCCAAGCCATCCCCATGTTAATGAGAAACATGGAGGCTTAGCCATGCCCCTTCCCAGGTACTATATCTGCCACCCCTCTCCTAGAGGGGAAGGGGTACAATTCCATCCATGCCACTTTCCACACAATGAAAATATGTGAATTTGATAGAATTATGGACTATCTCCTCATCTGGACCCACCTTGGGAAGAGAGGGATCTGGATCTCAATTAAGGAGCCATGTCTAATCTCTCACTGAGGGAATCCCAGCACTCCAAAACAGTACCCATTCACCCAAGCCTAAATAGCTAGCCCAGCACCAATAGCCACAGAGACCAGTAACAGCGGGAACTCCAGCTGTGCTCCAGATAGCCTGTCTGCTGCACCCTGCGGTGACTGGGGTGCCCGGGGCTAGAGAACCCACAAAGATTGCTGCCTCATGTACCCCAGGAATGACCCCCTCCCCCACCCACAGGCAGGACACACAAAGGCTTCCCTCTGCACCCACCTGCCCGTAGGACTGTGTGGAAAGATGTGCAGTCAACTCCCACATGTCTGGTGTCCCATCTAGAGCCACAGAACACAGGACAGACATGTGGGGCTTCACTCCAATGCACCAGACTTGTTCCAACAGTATTTCATTGTGTAAATGTACCATATTTCCTGTATCCATTCCTCTGTTGAGGGACATCTGGGTTGTTTCCATCTTCTGGCTATTATAAATATGGCTGCTATGAACAGAGTGGAACATGTGTCTTTATTACATGTTGGAGCATCTTCTGGGTATATGCCCAGGAGTGGAATAGCTGGGTCCTCCAGTAGTATTATGTTCATTTTTCTGAGGGTCTGCCAAACTGATATCCAGAAAGGTTGTATCCATAAGTAAGGATGCTGAACATTTCTTTAGGTACTTCTCAGCACTATGAGTTTCCTCAGTTGAGACTTCTATGTTTAGCTCCGTTCCCAATTTTTGATAGGGCTATTTGAATCTCTAGAGTCTAGCTTCTTGAGTTTTTGTATACATTGGATATTAGCCTTCTATCAGACATAAGATTGGTAAAGATATTTTCCCAATCTGTAGGCTGCCATTTTGTCCTATTTACAGTGTCCTTTGCCTTACAGAAGCTTTGTAATTTCATGAGGGCCCATTTGTCGATTCTTGATCTTAGAGCACAAGCTATTAGTGTTCTGTTCAGGAACTTTTCCCCAGTAGCCATGTGTTTGAGAGTTTTCTCCACTTCTCTTTTATTAGATTCAGTGTATCTGGTTTTTATGTGGAGATCAACATCCTTAGTCATCAGGGAGATGCAAATCAAAACAACCCTGAGATTCCAGCTCACACCAGTCAGAATGGCTAAGATCAAAAGCTCAGGTGACAGCAGATACTGTCAAGGATATGGAGAAAGAGGAACACTCCTTTACTGCTGGTGGGATTGAAAGCTGGTACTGGAAATCAGTTTGGTGGACCCTCAGAAAATTGGACATAGTACTTCCTGAGGACCCAGCTATACCACTCCAGTGCATATACCCAGAAGATGCTCCAACATATAATAAGGACACATGCTACACTATGTTCATAGCAGCCATATTTATAATAGCCAGAAGCTTGAAACATCCCAGTTTTCCCTCAACAGAGAAATGGATACAGAAAAAGGGGTACATTTACACAATGGAATACTATTCAGCTATTAAAAATAATGACTACATGAAATTTGCAGGCAAATGGATGGAACTTGAAAATATCATCCTGGACTCCAGACACAGGGACTGAGGAACAGCCAGGAGGTAAGAATGTGTGGCTTCAACCTGGGGCAGGAGACCTCTGCCTAGGTCACCAGTCCTCCATTGCCACACAGCACAGGGAGAAAGTGAGCCACCCACTTGTGTAGAAGAGCCAGCAAATGGACTCTAGACATAGGGACTGAGGAAAAGTCTGGAGGTAAGAGCACGGAGGCTTCCAACTATGGCAGGAGATCTCTGCCTGGGCCACCAGGACTCCACAGCTAAATAGCGAAGGGAGAAAGCAAGCCACCAACTTGGGTAGAAAAGCCAGCAGAAGGAGGACTCCAGACACAGGGACTGAGGAACAGCACGGAAAGAGAACTGGTCTCCAAGGAATACTGACACCTGGGCTTGTAGAAAAGACAAGACACAGAGAGAGAGAGAAAGACCAGCTAACACCAGAGATAATCGGATGATGACAAGCAAGGGAAAGAACACAAGGAACAGGAACCAAGAATACTTGGCTTTATCAGAACCCAGCTCTCCCACAACAGTCGGCCCTGGATACCCCAATACACCAGAAAAGGAAGAATCAGACTTAAATTCAGTTATCAAGAGGATGATAGAAGATTTTAAGAAAGAGATAAATAACTCCCTTAAAGAAATATGAGAGAACACAGGTAAACAACGGAAACCCTTAAAGAGGACACACAAAAATCCCTTAAAGAATTACAGGAAAACACAATATAACAAATAAGCAAAATAATTCAGGAATTAAAAACAGAAAGAGAAACAATAAAGAAATCACAAAGGGAGACAACCCTGGAATTAGAGAACCTAAAAAAGAAATCAGGAGCCATAGATGCAAGCATCACCAACAGAATACAAGAGATAGAAGAGAGAATCTCAGGTGCGAAAGATACGGTAGAAAACAAGGACAAAACAGTCATAGAAAACACAAAATGCAAAAAGCTCCTAACCCAAAACATCCAGGATATCCCGGATAAAATGAGAAGACAGAACCTGAGGATAATAGGTATAGAAGAGAGTGAAGATTCCTGACTTAAAGGACCAGTAAATATCTTCAGCAAAATTATAGAAGAAAACTTCCCTAACCTAAAGAAAGAGAAAAACATAAATATACAAGAAGCCTACAGAACACCAAATAGACTGGACCAGAAAAGAAATTTCACCCATCACATTACAGTCAAAACACCAAATAAACAAAATAAGGAAAGAATATTAAAAGCAGTAAGGGTAAAAGGGCAAATAACATACAAAGGCAGACCTATCAGAATCACACAACACTTCTCACCAGAGACAATGAAGGCTAGAAGTTCATGGACAGATGTCATACAGACTCTAAGAGAACACAAATGCCAGCCCAGGCTGCTATAACCAGCAAAACTCTCAATAATCGTATATGGAGAAAAAAAATATTCTATGACAAAACCAAATTTGCACAATATGTTTTCACAAACCCAACCCTAAAAAGAATAATAGATCGAGAACGCCAACTCAAGGCGGGAAACTACACTCAAGAAAAAGCAAGAAAGTAATCTTTCAACCAACTCAAAAGAAGATAGCTACACAAACATGTAAACAACATTGAAAACAACAGGAAGCAACAATCATTATTCTTTAATATCTCGTAACATTAATGGACTCAATTCCCCAAAAAAAAGACATAGACTGACAAACTGGATCCATAAATAGGACCCAGCATTTTGCTGCATCCAGGAAATGCACCTCCATGTAAAAGGCAACCACTACCTCAAAGGAAAGGGTTGGAAAACAATCTTCCAGACAAATGGCCCCAAGAAACAGCCTAGGGTAGCCATTCTAATATCGGATAAAATTGACTTTCAACCAAAAGTCATCAAAAAAGATAAGGAAGAACACTTCACACTCATCAAAGAAAAAAAATCTACCAAGAAGAACACTCAATTATGAACATATATGCACCAAATATAAAGGCTTCTACTTTGATAAAAAAAACTTTACTAAAGATCAAAGCACACATTGCACCTCACACAATAATAGTGGGAAACATCAACATCCCACTATCAACAATGGACAGATCTTGGAAACATGAACTAAACAGAGACACAGTGAAACTAACAGAGGTTATGAACCAAATGGATTTAACAGATATCTATAGAACATTTCATCCCACATCAAAAGAATATAACTTCTTCTCAGCACATCATGGTACCTTCTCCAAAATTGATCATATAATTGGTCACAAAACAAACCTCAACAAATATAAGAAGATTGAAAAAATCCCATGCCTCTTAACAAATCACTAAGGAATAAGGCTGGTCTCCAATGACAACAACAACAACAGGAAGCCCACATACACAAGAAAGCTGAACAATGCTCTACTCAATGATAACTCGGTCAAGGAAGAAATAAAGAAAGAAATTAAAGACTTCCTCGAATTTAATGAAAATGAAACTACAACGTACCTATGGGGTACAATGAAAGCAGTGGTAAGAGGAAAACTCATAGCTCTGAATGCCTCCAAAAAGAAACTGGAGAGAGCATACTCTAACAGCTTAACAGCACACCTGAACGTTCTGGAACAAAAAGAAGCTAGTACACCCAAGAGGAGTAGAAAGCAGGAAGTAATCAAATTAAGGGCTGAAATCAACCAAGTAGAAACTAAAAGAACTATACAAAGAATCAACCAAACCAAGAGCTGGTTCTTTGAGAAAATCAACAAGATAGATAAGCCCTTAGCCAGACTAACCAGAGGGCACAGAGACAGTATGCAAATTAACAAAATTAGAAAAGAAAAGGGAGATATAACAACAGATTCTGAGGAAATTCAAAAACCTAATCAGATCCTACTACGAAAACCTATACTAAACAAAATCGGAAAATCTATATGAAATGGAAAAGTTTCTAGACATATACCAAATATCAAAGATAAATCTGGATCACATAAACCATCTAAACAGTCCCATAACTCCTAAAGAAATAGAAGCAGTCATTAAAAGTCTCTCAACCAAAAAAAGCCCAGGGCCAGATGGGTTCAGTGCAGAATTTTATCAGACCTGCAAAGAAAACCTAATACCAATACTCTTCAAATTATTCCACAAAATAGAAACAGAAGGAACACTACCCAATACATTTTATGAGGCCACAGTTACACTGATACCAAAACCCCACAAAGACCAAACAGTAAAAGCAAACTTCAGACCGATTTCCCTTATGAATATCGATGCAAAAATACTCAAAAAAATTCTCACAAACTGAATCCAGGAACACATCAAAATCATCATTCACCGTGATCAAGTAGGCTTCATCCCAGGGATGCAGGGATGGTTCAATACCCAGAAATGCATCAATGTAATCCACTACATAGACAAACTCAAAGAAAAAAACCACATGGGCATTTTGTAAGATGTTGAAAAGGTATTTGACAAAATTCAACATCCCTTCATGATAAAAGTCTTGGAAAGATCAGGAATTAAAGGAGCATACCTTAACATAGTAAAAGCAATATACAGTAAACCAGTGGCCAACATCAAGCTAAATGGAGAGAAACTCGAAGCAATCTCACTAAAATCAGGGACTAGGAAAGGCTGCCCTCTCTCTCTCCCTATCTATTCAAACTAGTACTTGAAGTTCTACCTAAAGCAATCAGACAACAAAAGGAGGTCAAAGAGATACAAATTGGAAAGGAAGAAGTCAAATTATCACTATTTTCAGATGATATGATGGTATACTTGAGTGACCTGAAAAACTCCACCAGAGATCTGCTACAGCTGATAAACAACTTCAGCAAAGTGGCTGGATACAAAATTAACTCCAGCAAATCAGTAGACTTCCTATACTCCAAGGATAAACAGGCTGAGAGAGAAATTAGGGAAATGACACCCTTAACAATTGTCACAAACAATATAAAATATCTTGGTTTGACTCTAACCAAACAAGTGAAAGATCTGTATGACAAGAACTTCAAGTCTCTGAAGAAAGAAATCAAAGAAGACATCAGAAGATGGAAAGATCTCCCATACTCATGGATTGGCAGGATTAATATAGTTAAAATGGACATCCTGCTGAAAGCAATCTACAGATTCAATGCAATCCCCATCAAAATCCCAACTCAATTCATCATAGACTTAACAAGAGCAATTCTCAAATTCATATGGAATAACAAAAACCCAGGATAGCAAAAACTATTCTCAACAATAAAAAAACTTCTGAGGAAATCAGCCTCCCTGACCTCAAGCTGTACTACAGAGCAGGAGTGAAAAAAACTGCATGGTATTGGTACAGTGATAAGCAGGTAGATCAATGGAATAGAATTGGAGACCCAAAAATGTACCCACACATTTATGTGCACTTGATCTTTAACAAAGGAGCTAAAACCATCCAGTGGAAAAAAGATAGCATCTTCAAGAAATGGTTCTGGTTCAACTGGTGATCTACATGTAGAAGAGTGTGAATTGATCCATTCTTATCTCCCTATGCAAACTCAAGTCCAAGTGGATCAAGGACCTCCACATAAAACCAGATACACTGAATCTAATAGAAGAGACAGTGGGGAAAAGTCTCAAACACATGGGCACAGAGGAAATGTTCCTAAACAGAACACCAATGGCTTATGCTCTAAGATCAAGAATCCACAAATGGGACCTCATGAAATGACAAAGCTTTTGTAAATGACAAAGCAAAAGACCCTCTAAATAGGACAAAATGGCAACCAGCAGATTGGGAAAAAGATCTTTACCAATCCTATGTCCAATAAGGGTCTAATATCCAATGTATATGAAAAACTCAAGAAGTTGGACTCCAGAGTACCAAATAACCCGTTCAAAAAAAAAAAAAAAAAAAGGAAACAGAAATATACAGAGAATTCTTAACTGAGGAAACTAGAACGGGTGAGAAGCAACTAAAGAAATGTTCAACATCCTTACTCATCAGGGAAATGCAAATCAAAACAACCCTAAGATTCCACCTCACACCAGTCAGAATGGCTAAGATCAAAAACTCAGGTGACAGCAGATGCTGGCAAGGATGTGGAGAAAGAGAGACACTCCTCCATTGCTGATTGGATTGCAACTGGTACAACCACTTTGGAAATCTGTTTGGTGGTCCTCAGAAAATTGGACATAGTACTCCCTGAGGACCCAACTATACCACTACTGCTCATATACCCAGAAAATGCTCCAAAATGTAATAAGACGCATGATACACTATGTTCATAGCAGCCATGTTTATAATAGCCAGAAGCTGGAAACAACCCAGATGTCCTTCCACAGAGGAATGGATACAGAAAATGTGGTACATTTACACAATGGAATACTACTCAGCACTTAAAAACAATGACTTCATGAAATTCTTAGACAAATGGATGGATCTTGAAAATATTATCCTGAGTGAAGTATCTCAGTCACAAAAGAACAAACAGGGTAAATTCTCTCTGATAACTTTACATTAACCCAAAAGTTCAGAATATCCAAGATTCACTTCACAGTCCATATGAAGCCTAAGAAGAAGGAAGACCAAAATGTGGATGCTTCAGTGTTTCTTAGAAGGGTGAACAAAATACTCACAGGAGTAAATATTGAGACAAAGTGTGGAGATGAGTTTCAAGGAAAGGCCATCCAGAGACTGCCTCACCTGGGGATACATTCCATATGTAGCCACCAACCCAGATGTTCTTATGGATGCTGGGAAGTGCCTGCTGATGGAAGCATGATAAGTTTTCTACAGAGAGGCTCAGGCAGAACCTGGCAAATACTGCAGTGAATGTTCACAGCAAACTACTGGACTGAGTGTGGGATCCCAGATGGAGGAGTTGGAGAAGGGTCTGAAGGAGATGAGGGGTTTGAAGCCCCAAGGAGGGAGCATCAGTGTCAACTGCCCATAACCCCCTCTGGAGCTCCTGGAGACTGGACCATCAACCAAAGAACACAGAAGGAGGGACCCAGGGTACTGGCCACATATGTGGACGAGGAGAGCCCCATTGGCCATCAGTGGGAGGAGAGCCCCTTGGACCTGAGGGTGTTAAATGCCCAGGGTGATGCTAGGGAGAGGGAAGAGGGGGTTAGGAGAGCACCCTCATGGAGGCAGGGGGAGGGGGAGTGGAATGGGTGTTTGCAAAGGAGAAAACATTTGAAATGTGAGTGGATATATATACATATATATATTATATATATTAGAATATTATATATTCTATTATATATTCTATTCTATATAATATATATATATATATATATATTTATATTAGAAATAAAATATAGGAAAAAAAGGGCTTAGGGTGTCATGGCTCTGAAATGAATGACACATGAAGGGTGTGTCACAGGCTCAAGCCTGAACAACAGCAATAGACACTGTAAAGTTGGTGATGGAATGTCCCAAATGACAGTAATTGACACAAAAATCTATAGGTCAAAAAGAATGGTGATAGATGGAAATAGTCTTATGCAGGGAAGAGTACATCAATTTGTTTTCTAGTACAAAATGGTCAGCCTTGAAAGCACACAATTAGAATACATATAATATGATAAAAGAATTCCACTGGTTTTAAAAACTCAGATTAACTCCTATTCATCAATAGTAGCTAATTTCAATATTCCACTTCCTCTTAAGACTGAACATCTGAACATAAAGTAAAAATACATATCACAGTTAATGACAACATACAGAATACAAGAGTACCAGATATATAGAGACTATTACACTAAAACAACAAAGACTATACATTTTGTGCAAAAATACCATGGAATCTTCTTGATTACATCAATGGATTAGGATACAAAACAAACCTTGACTAGGTCCAAAAAAAAAGAAACTTTTTTGTATCTGATATGACCACAATGCAATAAATCTTAAGATCAACATAAAAGGAATCCCCAGTAATTACTCAAACTTGTGCAGATTAAAAAACACATTACTGAATGTGTTTTAATTTACTGAATGTGTTTAATTACTGAATGTGAATAATTAATATGAAAAAGAAGAAAAGAAGACACATAAAAAACATATTGGAATGAAAGAAAATGAACACAAGACAAAAATACTTTTGGCACATTAAGTGCAGTCCTAAGAGGAAAAATTATAGCTCAAAGAAACTACTTTTTTAAAAATCACAAAAATCCAGAAAGAAATTACTTAATGACCCAACTCAAGAATTTGGAAAATCAAAAGCAAATCAACTTTTAACTCAGTCAGTTAGAAGAAATATTAAAAACGATGGCAGCAATGAATGAAATAGAAATAAAAATAACAATACAAGTAGTGAAAAAAATCAAGATGGTTCTTGGTTAAGGTAAGATCAACAGACTCTTTCCACAATTATGAAAAGAAAAAAGAAAATAAAAGAGAGAGAGAGATAACCACATTGATCAGAATCAAAGAAAAGGGACATGTTTCAATAAATATAAAGACATTCAGAATAGTTTAAGAGAATACTTTACAAACATATAGGCTAGGAATTGAGATATTCAAATCAATATTAATGAATTTCTAGAGTTATCCAGTTCACCAAATTTAAACTGTGAAGTGACTAAAACTTAAAAAGGGAGAACAGATTATTGGCAGAATCTTTGAAATATGTATAATGAACACTTCTTAAATTATTGATTTACTGAAACAAATGCATCACATACAAGCTCTACAAGGGAATATTTCTCTAATACCAAAACTATATACAACATAGAAAAAAATCATAGGCTATTCTTCATGATGAACACTGATGCAAAAATTCTGAACAAAACATTTGCAATGTTTGCAAACTAAGTACAGCCATACATTATAGAGGTCACCCACCAATAACAAGTCGGCTTTATTTGAAAGATGCACAAGGGGCTTAACATACATAAATTAGTAAATATAATAAGTCATGTAAATAGACTTCAAAACAGGATAATTTCAATAGGTTCAGAAAACTCTGTTGCCAAAACCAACATGAGTTCTTGATAAGAGAGTAGTATTGCAGAAAGGATTCTGCATCAGAATAAAGTCTAGAAATGAGAAAGTCATAGGCAACCTCTTCCTAAATAATGGAAATTTCAAAATAATCCTACTGAAATAAGGAATGATGCAGACCTGTAAGTATTCCATTTACATTCCAATACATATTTTGAATCACTAGCTGGACCAATAAGACAGGAGGAGGACTTTAAAGGGATATAGTTAGGCAAAGAAATCTAATTTTGAACATTTCTTTAGGTTCTTCTTAGCCCTTCAAGTTATCTCAGTTGAGAATGTTGTTTAGCTCTTTTCCCCATTTTTGATACTTTATGTAAATTTCAAATGTTTTCCCCTTTCCAGATTTCCAATTTGGAACCTCCCCATTCCCTCCCTTCTCCCCCTGCCTTTATGGGGGTATTCCCCCACTCATCCACCCACCCACTCTCGTCTTCCCTCCTTGTTATTATCCTATAGTGGGGGATCTAATATCCTCAGGCCCAAGGGCCTCCGAGGGTCCCTCCAAGTGTATTCTTTGGTTGGAGATCCTGTCTCCAGGAGCATCCGGAGGTCAGGCCAGTGGACATTATTATTCCCTACATGGAGCTGCCAACTCCCTCAGCTCCTCAGTCCCTTCTACAACTCCTCCATCTGGGACCTCATGCTCATCCCAATGGTTGTTGTGAAGTGACACTTGGGTATTCCAAACTTTTGGGCTAATAACCATTTATCAGTGAGTAAATACTGTGTTCATTCTTTTGTGACTGCATTACCTCACTCAGGATGATATTTTCAAGTTCCATACATTTGCCTGTGAATTTCATGAAACCATTGTTTTAAATAGCTCAGTAGCATTCTGTGGGGCAGTGATCTGTGACGGGCAGTCTGGCACCAGGTTGAGCACAACTGAAAACTCTGGGAGACCCAGTGGAACTGGCAAGGGACTGTAAACGTTATGCCAATGCTTGCAGGAGACTTTTGGCTCCATTCACAGTCATGCACCACCCCTCCTCAGGTAGAGGCATGGCAAAACCCCTGGTCGAAGAGTGGCAACAGAGCCCTAAGCCATCCCCAAGTTAATGAGAAACCTGGAGGCTTAGCCATGCCCCTTCCCAGGTACTATATCTGTCACCCCTCTCCTAGAGGGGCAGGGGTACAATTCCATCCATGCCACTTTCCACACTATGAAAATAAACATCTTAGAATTATGGACTGTCTCCTCATCTGGAACCACCTTGGAAAGAGAGGGATCCGGACCTCAATTAATGAGCAGTGTCTAATCTCTCACCAAAGGAATCCTAGCACTCCAAAACAGTGCCCCTTTACCCAAGCCTAAACATTTAGCCCAGCACCAATAGCCACAAAGACCATTACCAGTGGGAACCCAAGATGTGCTCCAGCTAGACTGTCTGCTGTACCTTGCGGCTACTGGGGTGCCCAGGGTGAGAGAACTCACAGACACTGCTGCCACATGTACCCCAGGAATGACTCCTCCACCACCCACAAGCTTGACCTACAAAGGCTTCCCATAACACCCACCTGCCCGGAGGACTGTGTGGGAAGATGTGCAGTCAACTCTGAAATGTCTGGTGTCACACCTAGAGCCATAGCACACAGGACAGACATGTGGGGCTTCACTGCAATGCACCAGGCTTGTTCCAACAGTATTTCATTGTGTAAATGTACCATATTTCCTGTATCCATTACTCTGTTGAGGGACATCTGGGTTGTTTCCAGTTTCTGGCTATTATAAATATGGCTGCTGTGAACAGAGTGGAACATGTGTCTTTATTACATGTTGGAGCATTTTCTGGGTATATGACCAGGAGTGAAATAGCTGGGTCCACCAGTAGTATTATGTTCATTTTTCCGAGGGTCCACCAAACTGATATCCAGAGAGGTGGTATCAGCTTGCATTCCCACCAGCAGTGGAGGAGTGTTCCTCTTTCTCCACATACTCGCCAACATCTGCTGTCTCCTGAGGTTTTGATCCTAGCCATTCTGACAGGTGTGAGATGGAATCTCAGGGTTGTTTTGATTTGTATTTCCTTGATAAGTAAGGATGTTGAACATTTCTTTAGGTATTTCTCAGCCCTATGAGTTTCTTCAGTTGAGAATTCTCTATTTAGCTCTGTTCCCCATTTTTTGATAGGGCTATTTGAATCTCTAGTGTCTAGCTTCTTGACTTCTTTGTATACATTGGATATTAGACTTCTATCAGACATAAGATTGATAAAGACATTTTCCCAATCTGTAGGTTGCTGTTTTGTCCTATTTACAGTGTCTGTTGCCTTACAGAAGCTTTGTAATTTCATGAGGTCCCATTTGTCGATTCTTGATCTTAGAGCACAAGCCATTGGTGTTCTGTTCAGAAACTTTTCCCCTGTGCCCATGTGTTTGAGAGTTTTCTCCACTTCTCTTCTATTAGATTCAGTGTATCTGGTTTTATGTGGGGGTCTACTTCCTTAATCATCAGGGAGATGCAAATCAAAACAAACCTGAGATTACACCTCACACCAGTCAGAATGGCTAAGATCAAAAATTCAGGTACAGCAGATGCTGACAAGGGTGTGGAGAAAGAGGAACACTCCCTTATTGCTGGTGGGATTGCATGCTGGTACTGGAAATCAGTTTGGAGGATCCTCAGAAATTGGACAAAGTACTTCCTGATGACCCAGGTATACCACTCCTGTGCATATACCCAGAAGGTGCTCCAACACATAATAAGGACACATGCTACACTATGTTCATAGCAGCCATATTTATAATAGCCAGAAGCTTGAAACATCCCAGTTTTCCATCAAGAGAGGAATGGATACAGAAAATGGGTACATTTACACCATGGAATACTAATCAGCTTTAAAAATAATGACTTCATGAAATTTGCAGGCAAATGGATGTAACTTGAAAATATCTTGGACTCCAGTCGCAGGGACTGAGGAACAGCCGGGAGGTAAAAGCATTCCAGCTTCCACCTGTGGCAGGAGATCTCTGCCTGGGCCACCAGGCCTCCATTGCCAAACAGCGCAGGGAGAAAGCGAGCTGTTCACTTGTGTGGAAACGCTAGCAGAAGGAGGACTGCAGAAGCAGGGACTGAGGAACAGCCAGGAAGGAGAGCTGGTCTCCAAGGAATTCTGATATCTAGGCTTGTAGGAAAGACAAGCCACAGTCAGAGAGAGAAAGACTAGCTAACACTAGAGATAACCAAATGGCAAAAGGCAAGGGCAAGTACACAAGGAACAGAAACCAAGACTACTTGGCTTCATCAGAACCCAAGTCTTCCATCACAGCCAGCCATGGATACCTCAACACACCAGAAAAGGAAGACCCAGACTTAAAATCACTTATCAAGAGGATGATAGATTTTAAGAAGGAAATAAATAACTCCCTTAAAGAAATACAAGAGAACACAGGAAAAAACTGGAAACCCTTAAAGAGGAAACACAAAAATCTCTTAAAGAATTACAGGAAAACACAATCAAACAAATGAGCAAAACCATTCAGGAATTAAAAACAGAAATAGAAACAATAATGAAATCACAAAGGGAGACAACCATGGAGTTAGAGAGCATAGGAAAGAAATCAGGAGTCATAGACGCAAACGTCACCAACAGAATAGAAGAGATGGAAGAGAGAATCTCAGGTGCAGAAGATACCATAGAAAACATGGACACAACAGTCAACGAAAACACAAAATGCAAAAAGCTACTACCACAAAATATCCAAAATATCCAGGATACAAAGAGAAGACAGAACCTGAGGATAAGAGGTATAGAAGAGAGTGACGATTCCCTACTTAAAGGACTAGTAAATATCTTCAACAAAATTATAGAAGAAAACTTCCCTAACCGAAAGAAAGAGATGAACATAAATATACAAGAAGCCTACAGAACACCAAATAGACTGGACCAGAAAAAATATTCCTCCCATCACATTATAGTCAAAACACGAAATACACAAAACAAGGAAAGAATATTAAATGCAGAAAGGGAAAAAGGGCAAGTAACATATAAAGGCAGACCTATCAGAATTACACCAGACTTCTCACCAGATATTATGAAAGCTAGAAGATCCTGGGGAGATCTCATACAGACTTTAAGAGAACACAAATGCCAGCCCAGGCCTGCTATACCCAGCAAAATTCTCAATAATCATAGATGGTGAAACCAACATATTCTATGACAAATCCAAATTTGCACAGTATGTTTCCACAAACCCAGCCCTACAAAGAATAATACATGGAAAACGCCAACTCAAGGAGGGAAACTACACCAAAGAACAAGCAAGAAAGTAATCTTTCAACCAACTCAAAAGAAGATAGCTACACAAAAATATAAACAACATCAAAAATAACAGGAAGCAACAAGCACTATTCCTTAATATCTCTTCACATCAGTGGTCTCAATTTCACAATAAAAAGACATAGACTGACAGACTGGATGCATAAACAGGACCCAGCGTTTTGCTACATCCAGGAAATGCACCTCGGTGTTAAAGACAAACACTACCTAAGAGTAAAGGGCTGGAAAACAAACTTCCAAGCAAATGGTCCCAAGAAACAGGCTGGGGTGGCCATTCTAATAACGGATAAAATTGACTTTCAACCAAAAGTCTTCAAAAAAGGTAAGAAAGAACACTTCATATTCATCAAAGAAAAAAATCTACGAAGAACTCTCAGTTCTGAACATCTATGCCCCGAATACAAGGGCTCCCACATTCATAAAAGACACTTTACTAAAGCTCAAAGCACACATTACACTTCACACAATAATAGTTGGAGACTTCAACACCGCACTATCAACAATGTACAGTACTTGGAAACATAAACTAAACAGACAAACAGTGAAACTAACAGAGGTTATGAACCAAATGGTCTTAACAGATATCTATAGAACACATCAAATATAGAACACATCCCACATCAAAAGAATAAAACTTATTATCAGCACATCATAGTACATTCTCCAACATTGATCATATAATTGGTCACAAAACAAACCACAACATATATAGGAAGATCAAAATAATCCCATGCCTCCTATCAGATCACTAAGGAATAAGGCTGGTCTCCAAAGGCAACAACAACAACAACAGAAAGCCCACATATACATTAAAGCTTAACAATGCTGTATTCAATGATAATTTGATCAAGGAAGAAATAAAGAAAGAAATTAATGACTTCCTAGAATTCAATGAAAATGAAAATACAACTTACCCAAACCTATGGGACACAATGAAAGCAGTGTTAAGAGGAAAACTCATAGCTCTGAATGCCTCCAAAAAGAAACTGGAGAGAGCATACACTAGCAGCTTAACAGCACACCTGAAAATTCTGGAACAAAAAGAAGCTAATATACCCAAGGAAATAATCAAATTAAGGGCTGAAATCAGCCAAGAGGAAGCTAAAAGAACTATACAAAGAATCAACCAAAACAAAAGCTAGTTCTTTGAGAAAATCAACAAGATAGATAAGCCCTTAGCCATACTAAACAGTGGGCATAGAGACAGTATGCAAATTAACAAAGTTAGAAAAGTAAGGGGAGATATAACAACAGATTCTGAGGAGATTCAAAAATATCATCAGATCGTACTACAAAAACATATACTCAAAAAAAAAAAAAAAAACAGAAAATCTATATGAAATGGAAAATTTTCTCGACAGATACCAAATATCAAAGATAAATCTGGATCACACAAACAACTAAACAGTCCCATAACCCCTAAAGAAATAGAAGCAGTCATTAAAAGTCTCCCAACCAAAAAAAGCCCAGGAACAGATGGGTTCAGTGCAGAATTCTATCAGACCTTCAAAGAAGACCTAATACAAATGCTCTTCAAACTATTCCACAAAATAGAAAGAGAAGGAACACTACCCAGTTCATTCTATGAGGCCACAGTTACACTGATACGAAAACCCCACAAAGACCTAACAATAAAAGAAAACTTCAGACCAATTTCCCTTATGAATTTCGATGCAAAAATACACATTAAAATTCTTACAAACTGAATCCAAGAACACATCAAAATCATTATTTACCATGATCAAGTAAGCTTCATCCCTTGGATGCAGGGATGGTTCAGTACCCAGAAATCCATCAATGAAATCAAGTACATAAACAAACTCAAAGAAAAAAACCACATGGTCATTTTGTAAGATGTTGAAAAGCATTTGTTAAAATTCAACATCCCTTCATGATAAAAGTCTTGGAAAGATCAGGAATTCAAGGAGCATACCTTAACATAGTAAAAGCAATATACAGTAAACTAGTGGCCAACATCAAACTAAATGGAGAGAAGCTCGAAGCAATCTAACTAAAATCAGGGACTAGACAAAGGTGCCCTCTCTCTCCCTATCTATTCAATATAGTAGTTGAAGTTCTAGCTAGAGCAATCAGACAACAAAAGGAGGTCAAAGGGATACAAATTGGAAAGGAAGAAATCCAAATATCACTATTTGCAGATGATATGATGGTATACTTAAGTGACCCAAAAAACTCCACCAGAGATCTGCTACAGCTGATAAACAACTTCAGGAAAGTGGTTGGATACAAAATTAACTCAAGCAAATCAGTAGCCTTCCTATACAGAAGGATAAACAGGCTGAGAAAGAAAGTAGGGAAATGACACTCATCACAATTGTCACAAACAATATAAAATATCTTGGTGTGATTCTAACCAAACATGTGAAAGATCTCTATGACAAGAACTTCAAGTGTCTGAAGAAAGTAATAGAAGAAGACCTCAGAAGATGGAAAGATCTTCCATGCTCATGGATCGACAGGATTAATATAGTTAAAATGGCCATCCTGCCGAAAACAATCTACAGATTCAATGCAATCCCCATCAAAATCCCAACTCAATTCTTCATAGACCTAGAAAGAGCAATTCTCAAATTCATATGGAATAACAAAAAACCCAGGTTATCAAAAACTATTCTCAACAATAAAAGGTCTTCTGGGGGAATCAGACTCCCTGACTTCAAGCTGTACTACAGAGCAATAGTGATAAAAACTGCACGGTATTGGTACAGTGACAGGCAGGTAGATCAATGGAATAGAATCAAAGACTCAGAAATGAACAGACACATTTATGGTCACTTGATCTTTGACAATGGAGCTAAAACCATACAGTGGAAAAAAGACAGCATCTTCAACATATGTTGCTGGTTCAACTGGCAGCCTTTATATAGAAGATTGAACATTGATCCATTCCTATCTCCCTATACAAAGCTCAAGTCCAAGTTGTTCAAGGACCTCCACATAAAACCAGATACACTGAATCTAATAGAAGGGAAAGTGGGGAAAAATCTCAAAAACATGGGCACAGGGGGAAAGTTCCTTAACAGAACACCATGGCTTGTGCTCTAAGATCAAGAATCCACAAATGGGACCTCATAAAATTACAAAGCTCCTGTAAGGCAAAGGACACTGTAAATAGGACAAAATGGCAACCTATAGATTGGGAAAAGAGCTTTACCAATCCTACCTCTGATAGAAGGCTAATATCCAATGCATACAAAGGACTCAAAAAGCTAGACTCCAGAGATCCAAATAACCCTATGAAAAAATGGGGAAGAGAGCTAAACAGAGAATTCTCAACTCAGGAAACTCAAATGGTCGAGAAGCACCTAAAGAAATGTTCAATATCCTTAGTCATCAGGGAAATGCAAATCAAAACAACCCTTAGATTTCACCTCACATCAGTCAGAATGGCTAAGATCAAAAACTCAGGTGACAGCAGTTGTTGGCATGGATGTGGCGAAAGAGGAACACTCCTCCATTTTTGGTGTGAATGCAAGTTGTTACAACCTCTCTGGAAATCAGTTTGGCAGACCCTCAGAAAAATGAACATAATACTACCTGAGGACCCAGCTATTCCACTCCTGGGTATATACCCTGAAGATGCTTCAACATGTAATAAAGACACATGTTCCACTACGTTCATAGCAGCCATATTTATAATAGCCAGAAGCTAGAAACAACCCAGATGTCCCACCACAGACGAATAGATAAAGAAAATGTGGTACATTTGCACAATGGAATACTACTCAGCTATTAAAAACAATGACTTCATGAAATTTGCAGACAAATGGATGGATCTTGAAAATAGCATCCTGAGTGAGGTAGCACAGTCTCAAATGAATGAACATGGTATGTACTCACTGTTAAGTGGTTATTAGTCCAAAAGTTTGAAATTCCCAAGAGTCACATCACTATAACAGTAGGGCTGAGTGTGAGGTCCCTGATGGAGGACTTGCAGAAGGGACCAAAGGAGCTGAGGGAGTTTGCAGCCCCAGGTAGGGAGCAACAGTGGCAACTGGCCTGATCCCTCAATACTCCCAGAGACTGGATCACCAACCAAAGAATACACATGTGGTGACCCATGGTGCTGGCCACATATGCAGCAGAGGAGGGTCTTGTTAGACATCAGGGGGAGGAGAGGCCCTTAGGACTGTGGTGTTAGATTCCCTAGTATAGGAGTATGCCAAGGAGGTATGAGGAGAGTGGGTGGGTGGGTGGCGGAATACCCCCATAGTGGCAGGAACACTGGGGAGGGAATGAGGAGGTTCCAAATGGGTGATCTGGAAAGGGGGAAACATTTGAAATGTAAATAAAGTGTGAAAAAAATAAAGATAATTTTGGCAATTTAAAAAATAAAAAGAAAAAAGAAAACTTGGGTATGTAAACCCAAACATCAGGCAGAGCTATTGGAGTCTTGAGGAAGAGTGTGTGGAGTAATTCAAGGTGCCAAAGTGGTCAAGAACAACACAAAAAGGTATACAAAGTAAATTAACCTGGACCCATGGGGGCTCACAGAGACTAAACCACCATTCAATGTGCATCCATGTACTGCATCTAGGCCCCCTACACATTTGTAGAAGATGTGCAGCATGATCTCCATGTGAATCCCCTAACAAGTGTAGCTAGGACTGTCCTTGACTCTGTTGCCAGCCTTTGGATCACTTTCTCATAGTTGGGCTGCATTATCTGGCTTCAGTGTGAGAGCCTGTGGCTAGTTATAAGGTGAACTGATGTGGAGCCCTCCCTTCTCAAAGGAGAAGGGAAAGGTGGAATGAGGGTAATGGCTCTGTGAGAGTGGGACTGGGAGGAGAGGATATAAAGTATCTTAGGGTTTCCATTGATGTGAAAAGACACCATGACTAAACCAATGCTTTTTTTTTGCCTTATTTATTGGATATTATATTTATTTACATTTCTTTTTAATTGGGTATTTTATTTATTTAAATTTCAAGTGTTATCATCTTTCAAGGTTTCCCCTCCAGAAAACCCCTTTCCCATCTCCCCTCCCCCTGCTTCTATGATGGTGCTCCCCCACACACCCACTCCTGCCTAACTGCCCTAGCATTCCCCTACACTGGGGCATCAAGCCTTCATAGGACAAAGGGCCTCCCCTCCTGTTGATGCCAAATAAGGTCATCCTCTGCTACATTTGCAGCTGGAGCGTGGGTTCCTCTACGTGTACTCTTTGGTTGGTAGTTTAGTCTCTGGGAGCTCTGTGGGGTCTGTTTGGTTGACATTGTTGTTTTTCCTCTGGGGTTGTAAACCCCTTCAGCTTCTTTAATCCTTACCCTAACTCCTTCATTGGGGTCCCTGTGCTCTGCCCGATGGTTGGCTGTGAGCATCCACATCTGTATTGGTCAAGCTCTGGCACAGCATTTCAGGAGACAGCTGTATCAGGCTCCTGTCAGCAACCATGTCTTGGCATCAGCAATAGTGTCTGGGTTTGGTGTCTGCATATGGGATGGATCCCTAGGTGAGACAGTCTCGGGATGGCCTTTCCTTTAGTCTGCTCCACTCTTTCTCCCTATATTTCCTTTAGGTAGGAGCAATACTGCATTAAAACATTGGAGATAGGTGAGTGGCACCATCCCAAAACTGTGTGTCCATGCCTAACGTCTGGTTACGCTCTTTACCTGTTCTCCCTCACATTTGTTAGGTATTTCAGCTAATGTCATCCCCCCTGGGTCCTAGGAGCCTCTTGCTTTCATGGCATCTGGGACTTTTTGGGAGCTAAGCCCAGTTCCCCATCCCCCATTGCTATATACTTCTGTTCAATATCCTGACCGTCTATACATCTCCCCTGACTCCTCTCATACCTGATCCTGCCCCATTTTTTCACTCTCCTTTCTTGCTTCCTCCCATGTCCCATCCACCATCCATACCCTGTGATTATTTTGTTCTTGGGGGCTATATACCACTTTCTCTTCTATTAGAATCAGTGTATCTGGTTTATAGAGGTCCTTGAGCTTTGTACGAGGAGATAAGAATGGATCAATTTGCATTCTTTTACATGCTACTTCCAGTTGAACCAGCACCATTTGTTGAAATGCTGTCTGTTTTCCACTGGATAGTTTTAGCTCCTCTGTCCAACAGCAAGAGATCATAGGTATGTGGTTTCATTTCTGGGTCTTCAATTCAATTCTATTGATCTACCTGCCTGTCTCTGTACCAATACCATGCAGTTTTTATCACTGTTGCTCTGTATGTAGTACAGCTTCAGGTCAGGGATGATGATTCTTCCAGAATTCATTTATTATTGAGAATAGTTTTCCCTATCCTGGGTTTTTTATTGTATCAAATGAATTTAAAATTTTTTCTTTCTAACTCTATGAAAAATTGAGTTGGAGTTTTGGTGGGGATGGCATTGATTCTGTAGATTGCTGTCGGCAAGATGTCAATTTTTACCATATTAATCCTGCAAATCTAAGAGCATGGGAAATCTTTCCATCTTCTGAGGTCTTCTTTGATTTCTTTCTTCAGAGACTTGAAGTTCTTGTCATACAAATCTTTCAATTGCTTGGTTGGAGTCACACCAAGGTATGTAATATTATTTGTGACTACTCTGAAGAGTGTCATTTCCCTAATTCCTTTCTCAGTCTGTTTATCCTTCAAGTAGAGGAAGGCTACTGATTAGTTTGAGTTAATTTTATATCCGTTCATTTTGCTGAAGATGTTTATCAGTGGAAGGAATGCTCTGATGGAATTTTTTGGGTCACTTAAGTATACTATCTTATCATCTGCAAATAGTGATATTTTGAAATCTTCCTTTCCAATTTGTATCCCCTTGACCTCCTTTTGTTGATTAATAGCTCTGGCTAGAAATTCAACTACTATATTGGATAGGGATAGAGTGGGCAGCCCTGAGTAGCCCATGATTTTAGTGGGATAGTTTCAAGTTTCTATCTATTTAGTTTGATGTTGGCTACTGGTTTGCAGAATATTGCTTTTTTTTTCTAGGCATATTGCAGTTTCCTTTATTAGATTAGACATTTTATATACAGCACTTAATCTTTAAAAAAAATACATTTAAAAATCTTCAACAGACCATGCCTCACTGTAACAAAACCTTCCAAACCCTGTTTTATTATTCAAATCAATCTACATTAGCAATGTAAAAAGAAAATACTCAAATTTTGCAGTGTCATTTTCTATCTAACATCCAATTTACAGGTTTCCGCTATATGAGCTAGGTTAGAATTCTGTAATGATTTTCTTAATGTCTTCTGTACATGTTAAATAACCCAAAGAGTTGCTCCTGTAGTGTGAACACTATTTAGCAAGTCTATTTGGGATTTCCAGTACCATTCTCATTGCAGTGGTCTGCCTATAAGTGTAATTAAAACCTAAAAGTACACAGTTTAACTTTCCCAAATAATGGCCTCCATTTGCAGGAAGTCTAATATTCATGGAAACAGTTACCAATTTCATGATTAAAAACATTGAGCCAAATGTCCTCTGAACCTATACAACACAGTTATATACATAAGGTAAATTACATTAGGTCTTTATCCTGTACTTATATCAAACAATGTCTGTTTCCATAGGGTCATACCAGAAACTTAATATGGCAATAAATATACTAAGGATTGTTAGCTATAATTCAGTACAGCAGGACAGGTTATTATATACCCTTATTTTCCTTAGACTAACCAGAACTCCAGCATATCCCAGTGTTTTATGTCAGTGTGCTGCGCCAACAGACAACTAAGGTATCAAGCAAGAATGCTGTGAGACAGTAAAATTAGACAGCAAATCTGCACCCAGAGATTCTATCTGGGCTATGAGCTTCAGCACTCTAGACTGCCATTCCTGCAAACACCCCGAAAAAAGCAGGAGACAGGTTTCAAATGGATCAACTTCATTTGTCTTAAATGGCCAAGAGCATTTTTAAAGTAACTGACGGTATCACTGTACCAAGTAATGAGCTTACAGACCATGAGAATGAATTTACATTATCCAGTTTGGAGACAGCAAGGGGAGTCCCACAGGGAACCAACATGGTTGTCCTTACCAAATTATCCAGTATAGATGACTGGTCAGAATTCTGAGTTTTGATGTTTACTGATATTCCGAGGATGAAATATAAGCATCCAGGACAAAATGAATCCAAATTTACACAGTCATAGCTTGCTGTTTGTTTGCAACAAAGCAGCAAATGAGGGCCCAGCTGGGCCTTCACTATTCTCTTCCTCTCTGACCCTCAAAAAAGTGAAAAATCAGAGTTACTGCTTGGTCCAAAATGAAACACACCATGTATAAGACTTGAAATCTTGGAATCCAGAATCTATTCCACAGGCTGTCTTTAGAGTCAACATCCAAAGACAGTGCTTAATTCCAGGAGAATTGATGTCTTGAAAAAAATGCATGCCCTCTGGCTCACCTAATTAAAATCTCCAATTAACATTATACACCTCATCCTAACATGGGGATTCCCCTAATGCCATTATGAACTGCCATTTTCTCATGTGCCACATCTGTCTCTTCTCTATCTGGAAGCACATAGTTCTCCTCTGTCTCCCTTGTTCCATTCATTTCTTCACTCCTCCACTATCTCCTGTTTATGTCTCTTACTCCCCCTCTCTACGTCTGGGACAAATAAATTTCCTTTGTGCTGAGAACTTGTTCTTGGAGGTCCTGAGTCTACACTATTCCTTACAGCAGCCATTAAAATTACTAGAGTTTCTGAGAGTCATGGTGGCACCACCCCTCCACATCTATGCCTGTCCAGATCCCACATCTTCACAGGTGGCTCGTGCAGATGATGCACTCAATTTCCAGTCTGGGTCAGTGTTCTGTGATCAGTAGTCTGGCACATGGTCAAGCACAGGCTTAACTCTGGGCTACTCACTGGGGCAACCCGCAAGGGACCAGAAAGCATTTTCCCAATGCTTTGGGGGGGGGAGCCTTTTGACTCCTGTCAAGTACAACACCCCACAGCCTCCTGTAGAGAGGTCTGTCATGTGAGGTCTGTCACATAGGAGCAACACCAAGCCCTCTCATATGCAGATAAGGTATTCTTAAATTCTCAGACCAAGCCAATGGAAAGTATCTGTTGTCAGACCTCTGACTGCCCCCAAGCCCCATCACAAGTAGAGGTGTGGCCATGAAGCCCCAAGCCATCCTCATGTTAATAATGAGACACCCAGAGATTTATCCATGCCCCTTCCCAGTTACTATATCTGCCTTTCCTATCCAGAGGGCACAGGATACGATTTCATCCATACCACTCATCACGATGCCAATAAACATCTTAGAATTATGGACTGTCTCTATTCATCTTGACCCACAGTGGGAAGCGAGGGATGTAGCCTTCGATTAAGGCGGTGGGCAGTGGTGGTGCACACCTTTAATTCCAGAACTTGGGAGGCAGAGGCAGGTGGATTTCTGAGTTCAAGGCCAGCCTGGTCTACAGAGTGAGTTCCAGGACAACCAGGTCTACACAGAGAAACACTGTCTCGGAACCCCCCTCCAAAAAAGGAGCCTCGTCTAATCTCTCGCAGGGGTTGTCTCAGTACTTCCAGATGGTACCCATTCACCCAAGCTGAAGCAGCTAGCGAGCTCACAAGCCACCAACCAGGTCCCGCAGCAGAGCGCCAGCTGCACTTTGATGGCCCCGTTCATTTCCAGCGCCTGGAAACTCCAGAGACAGCTGCGGCGTTCCTGGGTTGGCCCCCTCCCACACTCATGGGTGGTTTCCTGGTGGCTTACTATAGCCCCCACCGGCCTGCCAGACTGTTCGCAGAGGCCGATGCCACTTCCCGAACACCCGTCCCTCCCAGAGCCACAGCGCCCGGGATGGACATGTGGGGCTTCACTTTCTATCAGGATGGATTGTTCCCACACTCCAGAAGCTCTGAGATTCAAGGATAGGATCACCTAGAAGATAGATTCCAGATCACCTTACCTATGGTGATGACCAAGGTCAGGCTTACAATGGCTTGCAGTTGCCCTTCAGGGTAAAGTCACAGGGTGTGCTGCCTTTCATCTTCACTTCTGTTGGCCCACAAGGTTGGAGGCCTGCAAAGGCACAAACTCTTTTACTCTGAGAAGCAAAGCTGCCCAACATTAAACTTGTATAGCAATTTGAATAAAATGGCTCCAAGTCAAGAGGGTAAGGTGTAGTTTGGTATGGAGGTGGAACATGTGCACTAATCTCAAAGGGTATGGGGTGAGTGCTCTGGTAAGGACCAGGCAGTTGAGAGCTCTGAGGCAAGTGCTTCATGGAGTGCATCCCATTGTGTTTAGCTACTTCTTCAGGTGGGTCTAAGGGGTAGGTTTAAGATCTCCATGGGAAGGCTACAAATGTCCAGCTACAGGAGCAGTGAAAACTTTGGAAGTTCTCCACAGACCCATGTAAGGTACAAGTCTTCCTCCTGCCAATCCCTGGCATGCAGGGAGGCTATTGGAAAGTCACCCTAGTTTGGGGAGGGTCAGAGAAATAGAGGGGCAGCAGTATTTGTGCATAGACCTACGTAGTTAGAGCAGTGTAGTGGTCCTCGATTCTGGTGGAAAAGATTCTGGACCTTTTAATTATACTGCATACATCCCAAACCCTCCAGTCCCTGACAAACTCATTTCATTGTGACATACTGAAAATGAAGCATTAGGTAAGGGTTGAAAAAGGTTTTAAAATATGTCATAAGAATACATATGGACTTATGTTAATCATTCCCTGCAACACACCCTTTTAGACACACTCATGTGCACATTCCCTAGAAAACAGTTGTATTCAATGAAGCGCCAAATTCAACCATCTGCAAACCACCTCACCATCTGAAAATCTGACTGTGTGGGGTGAAAAAGAGCAGTTCTCCAGTTTTACAGTGTACAGATCCTTGCACTACCCTCTTGAGAATCAATCTGAACTTGCTGGGCTAGACTCTCAACTTTACCACCTTGTTGACTTTGGACAACTTATTGTCCCTCTGGGTCTTGCTATGTAAAATTGGGATCAAAGGTAGAACTAAGGGAAGTTAAGCCAGAAGATGCAAATTCAGTCCTGAGTGTAGCTCTCTGATAGAAAGAAGCTCCAGAATGAGTCAACATTCCTCTTCAGAACTAACCTGTCCCTCTCCTTTTCCTTTCTTCTCTTTGACTTACTTCTCGCTTGTGTTGAGCATCTTAGCTCATGAACTCATGACAGAAGAGGCATCGTTTCTGAACACATAGATTCTTCTTTTCCAGGGAAGGGTATGTTCTGTGATTCTCACATTTCTTCAGCTGAAGTCACCTGTAGCAGTAACCAATTAAATATTCAAATTGACCCTCAGGCTGTGGCACATTCCTCAATATCTGCTCTAATGTTCTGGGTTCCCTAATAAAATACACACACACACACACACACACACACACACACACACTACACCACACCACACATACACACACAGCCTTTATATTTTGATAAGCCTTAAACAACTCAATGGCTGGGCAACTACCTAACCTCTACAAGGCTAATCCACCTCCCTCCAATATTCCCACGTTATTACTTACTAAAATCAATATTCTATCTTTAGTGCCCTGGACCCAGTCAGGCAGCAGTCTTGGGGCCATTATTCCACAGCTCCTACATCGAAGAGCTCTCTATCCTGCACCTTTACAGAACTAGCATCTCCTCACCTTCTCCCAGTATGATGGATTTCCTTTCTTGTTCTACTACCTTTCTGTTCCTAGCCCAGGAATTGCAAAAGTCTCACCTCTGTCTGTCCTGCCCAGCCATTCACTGCAAGCAACTTTATTTACTAATCAGACCACCTGGGGAAGGGTCCTTCAGTGTCTTTCATGCATGTGGGCCTTTGTGCTGGGAGCTTTCCTCAGGGACTCTGGCCCAGCTAAATGCAAGGGTTCAGGCAAAGGGGAGAGCGCAAGCAGGGACAGACTCTCCTCTGCAATTTCCACCTCAGTTGTTCCAAGATGCTACACATATCACCCTTCACTAAGTCAAGCCCAGGCTGAGCCCATGAGAGGCTGACTAGCCATCTAGGAGTGCAGCAAGCTTCCCGTGGAGTTCGAGAGAGCAGACCTCTTCCCAAGCAGCAGTGTTACAGCTCTTATGATAGATGTTCCCAGACGATGGAGTAGTTCTCACACCTTTATTCCTTCTGGATGGGAATCTCTCCTATACAGGTTGGGATGGTCTAATATACTGTTTGGATGGGTCAGGGACCTGACAACAGGTACTTCCCATTGACTTGGTCTGAGAGTTTAAGGGCACGTTATCTGCATGTGGGAGGGTTTGGTGTTGCACCTACATGACAAATCTCACATGACAGACCTCTCTACAGGGGTCTGTGGAGGTTGTAGCTGTTTGACAAAAGCCCTCCAAGAGTTTTGGAAAAAAAAACGTTTTCTGGTCCCTTGCGAATTACTCTGTCGGGTCTCCCAGAGTTTTCAGCCTGTGCTCAATCAGATGCCAGACTGCCTGCCACAGACCAGTGCTCCACACATGCAGACATGCAGAATCTCATGCAAATAATTTTAAGGACCCAAATTAACATAATGTAAGCAGAATTAGATCAAATCCACTACAGTCACTGATCAACAACAGTAAGACCATCTTTTTGGAGGTTCCTAGTCTAGATTCAAAACCCACTACAGAATTTTGAACTTTGCTTGGAAACAGAGAAATGGATTAAATGTTAAGGTATAAGCCTCTACAACACGTGATTTGCCCCTGAAGCTTTGTAGCTGAATCTTATCATTTTGTGTACTCTCTAAGGTTATACTAATCAAACTGAATGCAGGATTTAAGGACAGCAAATGCCAACAGTACTCATTCATGTCATCTTTGCATCCCATTAATATTTCACTAGATCAGATAGGCAGACTCAGTCCAGGAATACTTACACAGACCCCCCTATCCTGGGATTCCAAACACTTACCTCCAGGGACAGCTGGCATTGCCTTTTTCAAGAGAAGTAGAGTGTGAAACATATAGTTGTCCTGCCCCATCAGATAACTGTGAAAAGTGGCTGTAATAGATGCAACCCACAGAATCTGGATGGAACCCAGCAGCTATTTGTGCATTCTAGTAAGTACACTACTACTGAGGTATGTTTACCGAGGCCTGGTTGTGATAAGTGAAATTCCCATGTGGAGAGCTTCCCAATATGGCAAGAGATTAAGAGTATCTGCTTATTAAAATATGTAGCTCAGTGGTAGAGTGCTGGCCTTGAATATAGAAAATTGAGTGTAGATGCTTCTTCTATGGTGGTAAGATACCTTTCAACCTCAGTAACAGATTTAATATTCTAGAACTTATATATAAAAGGATGCTATTTTAAATTTGACTACACTCATTGGGTATATTTATATTGTTGCGGTGGGAACACAAGATCTTGTATATGCTAGACAAGTGCTCTCCCACTGGGCCACGTGTCTATATTGACTTAACTGTCTTTCCATTGAACCAATCATTTCCAGCATTTAGACACTTAATTAAAATTCCTCCTCCTCCTCCTCCTCCTCCTCCTCTTCCTCCTCCTCCTCCTCTTCCTCCTCCTCCTCCTCCTCTTCTTCTTCTTCTTCTTCTTCTTCTTCTTCTTCTTCTTCTTCTTCTTCTTCTTCTTTTTCTTCTTCTTGATGTGAACATGGATATGCCATGGCATGTGACTGTAGAGGTCAATGAACAACTTTGTGAAGTCAGTTCTTGCCTTTCACCATCACATAGGTTCTGGGTATTGAATTCAGGTCATTAGTAAGTACTTTACCCACTGATTAATCTCTGTCCTTATTTTTGTAAGGAAAAAAAAATAGGTTTGTTAAGTACATTTTAAGAGGCAGTGAGCTGGCCAGTAACAAGAGTCCTACTAACCTCTATAACTCAGGATTTTAAAAGAACCAAATGTTTTCTAACCTTACTTGGAATGCCAATCAAATGTGTCTGTTTTTGAGTAATTCTATGAATAGTTAATTTTGTATATATTTCATATTCATTCAAACTAAAGGCATATTGGTAGCTAGGAATGTGCTTTCAAAGCTGTGAAAGACCCAGCATGGTAATAAAGACCTGTAATCCAATCAGTCAGGAGATTATGAATTCTAAGTCAGCTTGGGCTATACAGCAACAAGACTCTTTCTCCATTTGCCTATATGGTGTTTATCAGCATCTGTGAATTGTACCTAGAACTCACACATGCTAGGAAATGTTCTTCCCCTGAGTACTATCTCCAACCCATTACTGCCTTTCAAAAAAGCAAAGCAAAAACTTTAAACAAGAAAGAACTGAACTCAAATACTATGTTTTCTTTTTTGTCCATTTTCATTTTAATTTTTTTTTTTTTACTTATTTATGTTATATCCTGCTCACTGTCATTCTCCTGGTAACCCCGTCCAGCAATACTTCCCTTATCCCCTCTTTCCTTCTCCTCTGAGCTAGTGGGCCCCTGCTGGTTATCCACCCACCCTGGCACTTCAAGTCTCTGAAGGGGTAGGCACTTCTTCTCCCACTGAGACCAGACAAGGCAGTCCAGCTAGAACATATCCCATGTAAAGTCAACAGCTTTTGGGATAGCCCCAGCTCCAGTTGTTCAGGACTCACATGAAGACTAAGCTGCATATGTAATATATGTGCAGGGAGGCCTAAGTTCAGCATGTATATGTTCTTTCTTTGATGGTTCAGACTCTGAGAGCCCATGCTAGTTGAATCTCTTGTTCTTCTTGTGTATTTTCTATCCTCTTTGGGGCCCAGAGTCCTTCTTCCTATTCCTCCTTAAATGTCTCCAAGCTCCATCCACTGTTTGGCTGTGGTTGTCGGTATCTGTACAAATTAGCTGCTGGATGGAAGTTGACAGAGCACAGCAGGTTCCTGACTGCAAGAATAACAAAGTATCAAAATGAGTATCAGGGATTAGTGATTGCCCGAGGGGTGGGTCTCAAGTTGGGCCAGTTATTGGTTAGAAATTCCCTCAGTCAGCACTTGTTGTAGACAGGATAAATTTTGGGTCAAAAGTTTTGTGGGTGGGTTGGCATACCTTTTGAAGCACTGGGGTCTCTGCCTTGCTACAGGAGGTGGTCTCTTCAGGTTTGATGTCCCCAATGTTGTGAATCATGCCTAAGGTTACCCCCATTGAGTTTTGGGTACCTCTCTTATCCCAGTTCTTTGTCTCATCCAGTCTACTCTCTCTCTCTCTCTCTGACACACACACACAAAAACACACACATGTGAGTTGCAGATTTCAGTTTATTTTCATGGGCATGTAACCATCTCTCCTGTCCTTCCCCACATCTAATCCTGAATGCTCCATTCCACTTTCAATCTCCCTCTCTCCCTGCTTTCTCCCTCCATCTACCTTGTATGACTATTTATTCAAGCATCATTACTTGTGCCTTTGTTCTTCTTTAGCTGCTTTGGGTCTGTGAATTATACCACAGTGTTGTCTGCATTTTATGTCTTATATCTACTTACTTCTGCTTTTAGGACTGGGTTACCTCACTCAAGATGATATTTTCAAGATCTATTCTTTTGCCTGCAAAATTCATCTAATTTTTGTTTTTAATGTCTAAATAGTATTTCATTGTATAGAAGTGTCACATTTTGATTATCCATTTTTCTGTTGAGGGACATCTAGTTTTTGTGAACTTTATGGCTATTATGAATAAAGCTGCTATAAATATAGTTGAGCAAGAGTCTTTTTGAAATGTTGGAATATCTTCTGGGCATATGCCCAGATTGGTATAGCTGTATATTGAGGTAGAACTATCCCTAGTGTTCTGAGAAGATGATAAATAGATTATTAGAGAAAATGAAATTACTACATATCCAGATTTATGGGACACAAATGAAAGCAGTGATAAGAGGGAAATCATAGCTCTGAGTGCCTCCAAAATGAAATTAGAGAGAGCATACACTACCAGCATAACAGCACACCTGAAAGCTCTAAAACAAAAAGAAGCTAAACACCCAAGATGAGTAGAAGGCAAGAAATAACCAAACTCAGAGATGAAATCAAACAAGTACAAGCAAACAAACAAACAAACAAACAAACAAAAACTATACAAAGAATCAACAAAACCAGGAGCTGGTTCATTGAGAAACTCAAAAAGATAGTTAAGCCCTGAGCCAGACAAACAAGAGGGCACAGAGACAGTATCCAAATTGACAAAATCAGAAATGAAAAGGGAGATACAACAACAAAATCTGAGGAAATTCAAAAAATCATCAGATTCTACTACACAAGCCTATACTCAACAAAATAGGAAAATCTGGAGGAAATGGACAAGTTTCTAGACAGATACCAAATATCAAAGTTAAATCAGGATCAGATAAACCATCTAAACATTGCCATAACCTCTTAAAAAATAGAAGCATTAAAAGTCTCCCAAACAAAAAAAGCCCAGGACCAGATGGGTTTAGTGCAGAATTCTATCAGATCTTCAAAGAAGATCTAACACTAATATTCTTCAAACTATTCCACAAAATAGAAACAGAAGGAACACCACCCAATTCATTCTATGAAGCCACAGTTACAAAGATACCAAAACCCCAAAAAGACCCAACAAAGAAAGAAAACTTCAGACCGTTTTCTCTTCTGAGTATCGATGCAAAAACACTCAATAAAATTCTCACAAACCAAATCCAAGAACACATCAAAACAATCATTCATAAAGATCAAGTAGGCTTCATCCCAGGAATGCAGAGATGGTTCAAAACCCAGAAATCCACCAATATATTCAACTACATAAAAAAACTCAAAAAAGAAAGAGCCTTCTGGGTTACATAGGTGGCAGGAGTCCTCTGCCTGGGGCACCAGGGCTCCATAGCCAAATAGAGCTGGGAGAAAGGTAGCCTCCCAGGGGTGTGGAAAAGATCTTCAGAGGGAGTAAGAGGACTAAAACTGCTCAGGTGGACTCACCCGGAATCCTTGGGACACATAGATTGCGTAATAGCCTGGAGGAAAGAGCCTTCCAATTTCCATCTGTGGCAGGAGACCTCTGCCTGGGTCACCAGGGCTCCATTGCCAAATAGCGCCTGAAGAAAGCTAGCCACACAGAAGTTTGGAAAAATCAGTGAGAGGAGGTAAAAGGAGTAACACTGCTCAGCAGGATTCTCTCAGAATCCTTGAAACAGAGAGACTGAGGAACAGTCAGTCGGAAACAGGAGTCTTTTAATTTCCATCTGTGGGAGGAGACCTCTGCCTGGTCTACCAGGGCTCCATAGCCAAATAGCGCTGGGAGAAAGCTAGCCTCCAAGGAGTGTGGGCAAGCCTGTCTGCTCAGAGGGATCTACCTGGAATACCCAGGACACAGGGACTGAGGAACAGGGTTCTGGTTTCTTTACGTGGCTAGAGAGCAAATCCTGTGACACAGGGCTCCATATGCAAATAGTGCTAGGAAAGAGCTGGTAAACCAGGAGTGCCAATACACATTTAAGCAGAGGCAAGACTACCACTTCTTTTCAAATTCCCTGGACCAAGAAGGAACCTTGAGGAGCCATCAGGACACAGAAAACAAGGGACAGATGGGGATTAAATCCTTCTTGTTTCTGTCTGCACCCCAGAGCTGACCCTATACCACAGCTCTCCGAACGAAAATTCTTCTCAAAGACAACTGGTCGTCAAGGAATACTGACACTTATACTTGCAGGAAAGACAAACAACAGTCAGAGAGAATGAGACCAGCTAACATCAGAGATAATCAGATGATGACAGGCAAGGGAAAGAACACAAGGAACAGGAACCAAGACTACGTGGTATCATCAGAACCCAGCTCTCCTACCATAGCAAACCCTGGATACCCCAACACGCCAGAAAAGGAAGACTCAGACTTAAAATCACATCTCAAGAGGATGATAGAATATTTTAAGAAGAAAATAAATAACTCCCTTAAAGAAATACAAGAGAACACAGGTAAACAACTGGAAGCCCTTACAGAGGACACATAAAAAAATGCCTTAAAAAATTACAGGAAAACACAATCAAAGGGCAGAATTACAGGAAAACAAATCAAACAAAAGAACAAAACCATCCAGGAATTAAAAACAGAATTAGAAACAATAAAGAAATCACAAAGTGAGACAACACTGGAGTTAGAAAACTTAGGAGAGAAATCAGGAGTCATAGATGTATGCATCATAAACATAATACAAGCGATAAAAGAGATAATCTCAGGTGTAGAAGACACCATAGAAAACATTGACACAACAGTCAGAGAAAATGCAAAAGGCAAAAAGCTCCTAACCGAAAACATCCAGCAAATACAGAAGAGAATTAGAAGACAGAACCTGAGGATAATAGATATAGAAGAGAGTGAAGATTCCTAACTTAAAGGGCAAGTAAATATCTTCAACAAAGGTATAGAAGAAAACTTCCCTAACCTAAAGATAGAGATGAACATAAATATACAAGAAACCTACAGAACTCCAAATAGACTTGACCAGAAAAGAAACTCCTCCCATCACATAATAGTCAAAACAACAAATACACAAAATAAGGAAAGAATATGAAAAACAGTAAGGAAAAAAGGGCAAGTAACACATAAATGTAGACCTATCAAAATTACACCAGACTTCTCACCAGAGACTATGAAAGCTAGAAGATCCTGGGCAGACCTCACACAGACTCTAAGAGAACACAAATGCCAACCAAGGCTGCTATATCCAGCAAAATTCTCAATAATCATAGATGATGAAACCAAAATATTCTATGACAAATCCAAATTTGCATAGTATATTCCACAAACACAGCCCTAAAAAGGATAATGGATGGAAAATGCCAAGTCAAGGAGGGAAACTACACCCAAGAAAAAGCAAGAAACTAATCTTTCAACAAACTGAAAAGAAGATAGCCACACAAACATATAAACAACATCAAAAATAACAGGAAGCAACAATTACTATTCCTTAATATCTCTTCACATCAATGGACTCAATTCTCAAATAAAAAGATATAGACTGACAGACTGGATCCATAAACAGGACACAGCATTTTGATGCAACCAGGAAATGCACCTCCTTGTAAAAAACAAACACTACCTCAGAGTAAAGTGTTGCAAAACAGTTTTCCAGGCAAATGGACCCAAGAAACAGACTGGAGTAGCCATTCTAATAATGGATAAAATTGACTTTCAACCAAAAGTCATCAAAAAAGATAAAGAAGGACACTTCATACTCATCAAAGTGAATGAACTCTCAATTCTGAACATCTATGCCCCAAATGCATGAGCTCCCACATTCATAAAAGAAACTTTACTAAAGTCCAAAGCACACTTTCCACCTCACACAATAATAGTGGGAGACTTCAACACCCCACTCTCATCAATGGACAGATCATGGAAACACAAACTAAACAGAGACACAGTGAAACTTATAGATGTTATGAACCAAATGGATTTAACAGATATCTATAGGACATTTCATCCTACATCAAAAGTATATATCTTCTTCTCAGCACATCATGTTACCTTCTCCAAAATTGACCATATAATTTGTCACAAAACAAATCTCAACATATATAAGAAGATTGAAATAATCCCATGCCTCCTGTCAGATCACTATTGATTAAGGCTGCACTTCAATGGCAACAACAACCGAAAGCCCACATACATATGGAAGCTGAACAATTCTCTACTCAATGTTAACGTGGTCAAGGAAGAAATAAAGAAAGAAATTAAAGACTTCCTAGAATTTAATGAAAATGAAAGTATAACATACCCAAACCTATGAGTCACAATGAAAGCAGTGTTAAGACGAAACTCATAAATCTTAGGGCACGAAAAAGAACCTGTAGAGAGCATATACTAGCAGCTTAACAGCACACCTGAAAGATCTAGAACAAAAGAAGCTAATACATCCAAGAGGAGTAGAAGGCTGGAAATAATCAAATTACAGGCTGAAATCAAAAAAAGTAGAAACAAAAATAACTAAAAAGAATAAACATAACCAGTAGCTGGTTCTTCGAGAAAATCAACAATATAGATAAGTCCTTAGCTGGACTAACCAGAGGGCAAAGAGACAGTATGGAAATTAACAAATTTAGAAATGAAAGGCGAGATATAACAACAGATTCTGAGGAAATAAAAAAAATCATCAGATTCTACTACAAAAACCTGTACGCAACAAAATTGGAAAATCTGGAGGAAATGGACAAATTTCTAGATAGATACCAATTACCAGAGTTAAATCAGGATCAGAAAAACCATCTAAACATTCCCATAAGCCCTATAGAAATAGAAGAAGTCATTAAAAGTCTCCCAACCAAAAAAAGCCCAGGACCAGATGGGTTCAGTGCAGAATTGTATCAGAACTTCAAAAAAGACCTAATACCAATACTCTTCAATCTATTCCACAAAATAAAAACAGAAGGAACACTACTCAATTCATTCTATGAGGCCACAGTTACACTGACACCAAAACTCCACAAAAACCCAACAATAAAATAAAACTTCAGACCAATTTCCCTTATGAATATCAATACAAAAATACTCAATAAAATTCTTGCAAACCGAATCTTAGAACATATCAAAATGATCATTCACCATGATCAAGTAGGCTTCATCCCAGGGATGCAGGGGTGGTTCAATACCCAGAAAACTGTCAATGTAATCCAATAAATAGACAAACTCAAAGAAAAAAAAAAACTACATGATCATTTCATTTGATGCTGAAAAAGCATTTGACAAAGTTCAACATCCTGTCATGATAAAAGTCTTGAAAAGATCAGGAATTCAAAGAGCATACCTAAACATAGTAAAAGCAATATATAGTAAACCAGTGGTCAACATCAAACTAAATGGAGAGAAAACTCGAAGCAATCCCACTAAAATCAGGGACTAGGAAAGGCTTCCCTCTATTCAATATTCCCTATCTATTCAATACAGTACTGGAAGTTCTACCTAGAGCAATTAGACAACAAAAGGAGATGAAAGGGATACAAATTGGAAAGGAAGAAATCATAATATTACTATTTGCAGATGATATGAAGGTATAATTAACTGACTCAAAAAACTCCACCAGAGATCTCCCACAACTGATAAACACCTTCAGCAAAGTGGATGGATACAAAATTAACTCAAGCAAATCAGTAGCCTTCCTACACTCAAAGGATAAACAGGTTGAGAAAGAAATTAGGGAAATGACGCCCTTCACAACTGTCACAAACAATATAAAATATCTTGGTGTGACTCTAACCAAACAAGTGAAAAGATCTATATGACAAGAACTTAGAGTCTCTCAATAAAGAAATCGAAGAAGACCTCAGAAGATGGAAACACCTCACATGCTCATGGGTTGGCAGGGTTAATATAGTTAAAATGGCCATCCATTGCCAAAAGCAATCAACAGATTCAATGCAATCCCCATCACAATCCCAACTCAATTCTTCATAGACTTAGAAAGAGCGATTCTCAAATTCATATTGAATAAAAAAAACCCAGGATAGCAGAAATTATTCTCAACAATAAAAGGACTTCTGGGAGAATCAGCCTACCTGACCTCAAGCTGTACTACAGGGCAGTAGTGATAAAAACTGCATGCTATTGGTGACAGTCAGGTGGATCAATGGAATGGAATTGAAGACCCAGAAATGAACCCACACACTTATGGTCACTTGATCTTTGACAAAAGTGCTAAAAAACATTCAATGGAAAAAAGACAGCATCTTCAACAATTGGTGCTGGTTCAACTGGCAGTCTTCTTGTAGAAGAGTGCAAATTGATCCATTCCTATCTCCCTGTACAAAACTCAAGTCCAAGTGGATCATGGACCTCCACATAAAACCAGATACATTGAATTTAATACAAGAGAAAGTGGAGAAAATTCTCAAACACATGAGAACAGGGGGAAAGTTCCTGAACAGAACACCAATGGCTTATGCCCTAAGATCAAGAATCTACAAATGGGACCTCATAAAATTACAAAGCTTCTGTAAGGCAAAGGACACTGTCAATAGGACAAAACAGCAACTTACAGATTGGGAAAGTATCTTTACCAATCCTAAGTCTGATAGAGGGCTAATATCCAATGTATACAGGGAACTCAAGAAGCAAGACGCCAGAGATACAAATAGCCCTATCAAAAAATGGGGAACAGAGCTAAACAGAGAATTCTCAACTGAGGAAACTCAAATGGCTGAGAAGTACCTAAAGAAATGTTCAACATCCTTAGTCATCAGGGAAATGCAAATCAAAACAACTCTGAGATTCCACCTCACACAGGTCTGAATGGCTAAGATCAAAAACTCAGATGTCAACAGATGTTGGCGAGGTTGTGGAGAAAGTTCAACACTCCTCCACTGCTGGTGGTAATGTAAGCGGAAACAACCTCTCTGGAAATCAGTTTGGAAGACCCTCAGAATAATGAACATAATACTACCTGAGGACCCAGCTATTCCACTCCTGTGCATATACCCAGAAAATGCTACAACATGTAATAAAAACACATGTTCCACTATGTTCATAGCAGCCATATTTATAATAGCCAGAAGCTGGAAACAACCCAGAAGATGCTCCAACATGTAGTAAAGACACATGGTCCACTATGTTCATAGCAGCTCTTTGTTTTTGTCTTAGGAGTGAATATTTTCTGCTATGTAATGCTGACCCATTGCT
Organism: Rhynchomys soricoides; assembly: GCA_019843965.1. Taxonomy (NCBI): domain Eukaryota; kingdom Metazoa; phylum Chordata; class Mammalia; order Rodentia; family Muridae; genus Rhynchomys; species Rhynchomys soricoides. The sequence continues at coordinate 50,980 of JADRCH010007121.1, forward strand.
ATGCTCACACTAGGAAGAAATAACCACAGTACTCATCATTCAAAGGGTCAGAATTCAGTACTAGTTGTGGTATAAATATTTTAAATAACAAAGAAAGAGGTAGAGTGTCGTGACAATAGACCTCTGAACCATGGTTATCCTGATCTATCGCAGTAAATTCCAGGACAGCTAGAACTACCACAGTAAAATCCTGTCTCAAAACAAAAGAAAAATTCAATGAGATTAGATTGTATAAATCTTGGGCTCTGTCTATGAAGATAGATATGTCTCAGGTTATACACAGTAGAAAGCCCATGGTTTCAAGCATGTAGAGACTTACTGGCTACAAGGATTTGTTCTAGCTTCTCTTCTCTGGTCACATTTTAGAGGGGACATGAAGACGACCAGCTGCAATGGCCTAATATCTGGTGTCTTTGGAAGAATAACTGCAGATGTCTGAAAGTCTATTACTGGATTTACATCCATTTTCAGCATTTTATATATGAAAGCTCTATATCACAAATGAAAATTTAAACATGAATACAGCTTATAGCTTATAAAAAGTTCATGTGGAAAATCAGTAATTTGTAAAACTGTGTCACTGAAATTAAATATTTTATAATACCTGAGCCATGACATTTCCAAATAACTTTTGGCTGTGCTACTAATCCTATTGTCTACATTACCTCTAGAATACTCTAAACAAAGGCTGACCTGGTAACTTTTGATTGGTGCACTGTGTGTATGATGTTTGGAGACATGTCTTGATATGTGCTGATTCTGCAGCTTCATGTTCTGTTCTCACTGATTTTCAACTGCAACCATGAAGTTCTTAGCACTGCTTCTGTTGCTGGTCTTTGGAGGTGAGTAATGATTTTCAGCTGAGTCTTATTTGGAGCTATCACATATAAAGACTAAGTTGGCTCATTTGATTAGAATGGTGACCCTCTTATCCTCTAATGTAATTCCAGGAAACACACACCGACACACACACACACACACACACACACACACACACACACACACACTGGCCATCATATGTTCATAGGTTGTATTATGCCATGTGTTTTTAAACACATGCGGTATGTTTTTTTTGTCCTGAAGTTAGTTTGAAAGCACATTGCTATTATCAGTAAATTACCTTTGAGAAATTAATCAAATATTTATTTTAGGAGACAAGAAAAAATGAGTGTATTGTGTTTTTACACTCTTCATTTTACCTATGGATATCTTTGCCCTATGCCTTTCTCTCAGTATTGAATCTTTCCATTGCAAAGATCTCTACAAATGGTTACTTAGTATCTTATAAGTAATTTTTCTTCTGTCTTAAAGGGAGCACAAGAGCTGTTCCATATAAGACAACTGGTACTGGTGAGCATGGCTATCCTCATCAATTTCCTGTCACATACATTTTTCATTTCCAGTCTTTTCTTTAACTTTTATGAGGATAAGTAACTAAAGCAATGAAAGAAGTACTCCTGGTTATAAAGTTAATTTTCAGTCTAGGTTAATAGCTTGTTTGTATATGTATTGTTTTAAGTAATGTCTAATGTGGACGTTATGAATTTGAAGACATGTAAAATTGTGAATTCATGTAAAACTTTCACTAGTAGAGAGGTTGAATATGTGGCTATATGTAGAAAAGTGAACAACTGTCCCAGCAGGCAAGAGCCAAATGAGATTTTTCAGAAGCTGCTATGGAAAAAAGGCCTCAGGACTATATGGCACGATAGTCTCAGAATAGGAACCTAGCTGGGATTAGACAACTGCAAGGAACTAGTGTTAGCTGTATGTGTCTTCTATTAAGCGTATTTATTTCTCTTCTTAGCTTGGAGAGATAAAGTGTTGGACTTATGAATTCCCTGATGCATTCAGGGCTGTTGTTATTTGAAAGTAAAAATATGTGAATGTGCTTGTTCTGTGTTCATGACTAGGATAGGGTCTTTTATTTCTGTGCTGTCAATGCCATTGTCCAAGGAGGGAAGCCTCAACCTCTTTTGTGCCAACAAGGGCCGTGCCTGAAAAACTGAGACAAGAAAAGGTATATGACAGAATCAAAAAGATGCATTCAGAGTAGGGAATGTACATTCAGTGTAATGTGGTATGCTTCTTATTAGAGTCTATACCTCACCGCAATTTTTTTATTACTGATTTATATTTCTGCAGATACAAATACTTCACCTAAAGAGCAAAGTAAAAATGATTATTTCTACACCATACTAACATGGGTAAGATGATTTCATGTAATCATGTCCTTAATGTGTCTCCTTGGCTCTGCATATACTCTACATCCATATTTAAACACACTTTTGTGAGGGAGAAAAAGAGAAAGAATGAGAAATGGAGAAAGACAGAGTATGGGAGAAAATTAAGGGAAGAGTAGAAAGAGAGAGGGGAGAGAGGGAGAGAGAAAAGAGAGATAGAGAGAAAAGTCTATACATATTCTTCTTTATCAATATTTTTTATAATTTGTTGTATTGTCCAGGACATTGGACTTTCTGTCTTAGCAATGTCAATGATATCACTTCTACAATATAAATATTTTTAAAAAAATTGCAAAATTAGTAACATTCACTGAGGAACAAAGAGAATGTCACATGGCACATGTATATCTTTGCCGTTTATCTGAATTGTTTTGTAACTGGATTATTCTAAATCTAAAATTAGAATATGGAAATCAACCTTGTAGCAATCATTTTTAATATTATTCAGGGTATTTCTGAAAATTTGTTACTTTACTTTGTTTGAATGAACTTTTATCCTACTCTGACTTTATTTTTCTTTGTCCTTCAAACACTTTGCCAATATTATACTGCTTAATATTGTAAATACATTGGAGAAACTATGTTTAGAATCCAATGTTTTTATCATTACATTAAACAAATTTTAAATTTAAATATATTTTGTTAAGTTTTTTCCCCTCCTGTATGTCATTCCAGATGTGCTCCCACTCCCTATCCACCCAATTTCTTTCTCTAAGAACAAGCAAAGCTTAATACCACAAAATCATCTAAAACTGAGAAAAGAAAATAAGCACCACCAAAAGAACAAATAAGAAAAAAATATACCACAAACAGTAACCAAATAACAGAAGACAAAAAAATCTTGTGTAGTCCAATAAATATTGCTGAATTACTCCTGGACATGAGGACTGTCCTGGAGTGGTTAATAAACTCAGTGTCACTCTCTTATAGAAAACTGATTTTCCCTCTCCCTGTTAGCATAAGTGACAGGTCAGTTGTTAGCTTTTACACTGGTGGCTAGGTTTATATTAATTTATTCATTAATTTTTTAAACATAATAAAATAAATTAAGATTAAAATGTAATAATGTAAAACAGAAACTATCACTTGGAAGTTCGAAACGTCAAACCAACAGAAAGAAAAGACTCCCAAGTGATGGGGCAAGAATCAGACACCCTGTCATTCACACACTCAGGTATCCTATACAAACACTACATTGGAAGTCACAATACAAGCATAGAGAACTTGGTGCAGACCTATGCAGGCCCTGTACTTGCTGCTTTGGTCTCTGTGAGTTCATATTAGCTTTGCTCATATAGATTTAGTGGCTTTGTTTTCTTAGTGTCCTCCACTTATCTAGATCTTATACTCTTTCTCCCTCCTCTTTTGCAGGATTCCCTGAGCTCTGATAAAAATGATTTGATGAAGATACACTATTTAATGCTGTGTTTTATAGGTAACTATCTATCTTTCCCCCTCCATCTCTGCTTAATATCTAACTGTGGTTAACTATATTTGTTCCCATCAGCTGCAGATTGAAGGTCCTCTGATGACAGCTGAAAGAAGCACTGATCTATGAATAGCATTAGAGTCATTTTATCATTATAATTTTTTTCTTTTTTTCATACCAGTATTATTGGGTTTTACCCTAAGTCCCTAGGCAATTCAGTTTCAGGTTGTTGGTCACCCAAGTACATCTTCTCACATGGACGAGGCTTAAGTCAAATGAGTTATTAGTTGGAATCACCCATATGCTTTGTGAGACCACATATGTTCATTGTATTCAGACATTGGAATCAGCATTAGATGTCCCTCAACAAAGGAATGAATGAAGAAAATGGGAAAATGTCATACATTTACACAGTAGAGTATTTCTCTGTTGTTAAATAAATGGCATCATGCAATTTGCAGGCAAATGAATGGAACTAGGAAATAAACCACCCTGAATGAGGTGTCATAGACTCAGATTGATGGACATACTATGTATTTACCTAAATAAGTATTTTAGCTCTTATGACAAGGCTAACCAAGCTATTTCATTCTATAATCCAAAAAAACAAGAATAGTCCACATTCTTACTATAGTTTAAATCTCATGGACACTCAAATAAATTAACATTGTGAATGTATAGAAATGGCAAGTATATGGTTTGAACCCTGCCCTAGGTAGCACACTTGCACTCAGCAGCTGTGCTGGGAATCCTCTAGAATCACCTCTCGTTCAATGAGGTTTGACCTTCCTGGCATCTTTCTCACTGATCTCTACTAGGAAAGTGCTTGCTGACCACGTGGCTTTCTTACTAGGCAAGCTGCTATACATATATACTTTTCACAATCTACTTTATTGAGTGTTCAACCTCCCCTCTAGCCCAGCACTCACCAGAGATAGTAGAAAAGAAAGGCTTTTAGGGTATGGGTGAAGAGGACTTGTTTAGAAATAGTTCTTTGGGGGTGCTTCCAACCTTTGTTGTTCTCAGTCCAGTCCACTAGAAAACTTCAAACACACATCAGCGGCAGCAATCCAGTCCACTTGGCAGACACCACACATAAATCAACAAGGGCAGTTCAATTCAGAAGAAGCTGCAGGTCTCGCCAATGGGCCAAAGTCCACAGATGGGGCACTAAATCACCAGAATGTGAGCAGAAGCTTATTGGTGAGTTTTTCTTTATGAAGTTACCAAAAGTGAAGCTCAGCAATGCAATGCAAGGTAAACCAATACATGTGTGTAGTCAGTTAAGACTTGCAAGCTGGAGCAAAGTGAACCACTGCTCCCACTGTCCATGGGGTCATATTTATATTCCTTATAAAAATCACGAGTACTTTCATGTGTCTGCTTAGCAAAACATTCATGTGTCTGCTTAGCAAAACATTCTTTCATCTGTCTGCCTAAGCAAAACATTCCTATAACCTGAGTCTCCAAACAAACCAGAAATTTCTTCTTTAATCTGATTTAATTAATTCCATAGTAGAAAAAAAGTACAGTGCAAACTGGCCTTATTTCTAATCCCTATAAATATAGGCTAATTTGGTTCCACTACAGACTGGATATCTGAGAATTCTAAGTGATAATTATTTGGGCATTCAGAGATGAAAATGTCATTACTTTTTAATCCATCAAATGCACTGGTTCTTCACACATGTTTGCATACTCTAAGATGCCAAATACCAAATACAAGTTTTTTTTTTTTGGTCTTTTGAAGGGTGACATTTTTGTAATTATGTTTTTTTCGTTTTTTTTTTTTTTTGGTCTGCAGTTTTCTTTAGACCACCTGGTGGTGACAACTTAGATGGTATATTTGCCAGATGAGTACAACTTTTCCTTCAGCAATTACTGCACTACAATAACTTTATATTTCATCTCATATAACCAATTATTATTCCCATTATGTGTTCCTCAGATGTAATGTTGATAATCTTTCAAATAAATTCTTTTAATGAGCAGCATCTCAAGTACTTTCTTTGTAGGTATGTGGTGTTTTTCATCATACAAGGATTGTGTTTAAATTTTTAATAAGTGCATATATTTTCTAATTTTAATATTTGTTTAAAATAAATTTTTCTCACAATATATTCTGATTACATTTTCCTCTGCCTCTACTCCCAAATTATGCCTACTTCCCCACCCACACAATTCATAATCTATCTTCCTATTATTTATTAGAAAACAAACAGCAAATAAAAAGAAAAAGGGAAAATAGTTAAGACAAAAAGGGGAGCAGGGATAAGAAAAAGTACATTAAACACTTGCAGAAGCACTTATGCAGAAACACATAAAATGACAAAATCAGAAATCATAATATGTAATGAAAAACCTAAAAGATTTTTTTAAAGACTCAGACAAAGCATCATGAGACAGCAAATCTCTTAATATCCCTTTGGTACATTTTATGTTGCCCATTTATTTCTGTGAACAGAGTTTCCCTTAAGTTTAGTTTGTATACCCAATGACACAGCACTGTACTAAACTAAATTTTCCTTTGCCAATAACTGTCAATTAAGATAGCTTCTGGGATTTGGATGAGGCCTTTTGTTTACTTCCCATTTCATCACTGGGAACCCAGCTGGTTTTGTCTGTGACAGGGCCCCAGACCTTAATAGGCCCTGAAACTTTAGCACAGCTGGGGGTTGAAGGCAGGCATCTTGAGGATGTGCTGGAGACCTGGTATAGGGGAGAATCCCTGGAATCAATGGGGTAACCTTAGCTGAGACTCACAGAAGTGGAAATATGGAACCTGAAGAAGCCACTTCCTGTATCTAGGCAGTAATAACCCCAGTGGGGAGATAGGGACACCAACCCATACACAAACTTTCAACCCAAAATTTTTCCTGTCTACAAGAAATGCAGGGACAGGAGATGGAGCAGAGGCTGAGGAAATGGCCAAGCAATAACCAGACCAACATCAGAACCATCCCATGGGCAAACATCAATCCCTGACACTTATAATGATGCTCTGTTCTGCTTGCAGACAGGAGTCTAGCATGGCTGTCCTCAGATAGGCTTCACCCAGTAGCTGACTGAGACAGATACAGACACCCAGAGTCAAACAATGGCTGGAGCTTGGGGACTCTTCAGGAAGAATAGGAGGAAGGATTGAGGGCTGAGAAGTGAATAGGAATTCCAACAGAGTCAACTAACCTGGACCCTTGGGGGCTCTCATAGATTAAACCACCAACCACAGAAAATGCAGGAGCTGAATCTAGGCCCCTCCTCACCTATATAGCAGATGTGCAGCTTGGTTTTCATGTGGGGTCCCTAACAACTGGAGCAGAGGTTATCACTAAAGCCTTTTCTATTTGTGAAATAAACATTGTTCTATCTGGGCTGCCTTTGCTGGCCTCAGTGGAAGAGGATGTGCCTAGTCCCACAGTGACTTGATGTGCCAGGTGGGTGGTTACTCAGGGAGTTCTCCACCCTCTCAGAGGAGAAAAGAATCAAAGTCAAGTCTTCAGTAAGAGCAAAGAGAGCTCTAAACCACTGAACCATCTCTTAAAACCTTATTTTCAGTATACCTGTTTCTATAAAGCATTTTTTTTTCATTTATCCACTGGATGACAACATAACAAACCCATCAAATACAGACAAAGCAAAACATAATTTCAGGTTTCTCTCACTCATAATAATTTTGGTTATCATAAGCTCATATAAATCATGCTGGTGTTCTATGGGATAACAACAGCAGAAGCAAAATTAAAACCTTTTTTTTCCAATTTTTTCCATAAATTCGGTCTTTCAGTGTCCACATTAATGTTCTAATTGTTCACAGGATAGCAGCAAAAGTCCATCAAATGTAATTTAAATAAAAATAATTTCAATAGTTCTATGTCCAGACTGCATTGCTCTCTTTGTCTACAGGATGACAGTATAATAAGCCTATCAAATACAGTTAAGACAAAAATAATTTCAGCCTTCCTTTCTGCTGGGGCACACTGCTAGCCAGTCTGCTCCCCTAAAGACACCATATATTTAGCTTTCCCAGAAGATTCGCTGCACTCAGAGTAGTCAGACAACTGACACCACAGCCAGAGGCATCCAAGGAGATCTGCTGCGCACAGGGTAACTGAGCAACTGAGTAAATACCAGCTTGTCTGCTCCCCTGAAAAAACTACAGCTCGAAAACATCCCAGGAGCTCTTCTGTACACAGGGAAACTGGGGAACAGACACCACAGACTGAAAACCTTCCAGGGGCTCTGTGACACAGAGAGCAACTGACCCAACAGACTGAAAGTCTCCCTAGAGTTCTGCAGCTCACGGGGAAATAGAAACCACAATCCATAAGGCCCATGGAGAACATCTTCACAATGGACAACAGTTTGACTGCCCCTCAGAAGACTCAGCAGTTTGAAGGCCTCCCAGGAGATCTACTATATCCAGGGCAGCAGATCAGCAGCTTCTCTGCTCCCTCTAAAGAGCCTCCAGTTGGAAGGTCCCACAGGTGGTCTGCCACAGCCAGGGCCACAGGGAGATCTGAAGCAACCCAGGGACAAAACAGGCAAACTGAAGACAAAGTCACCCAGACCAGAAAACACAAGGGATAACCAGATGGTGAGAAGCTAGCACAGGACCATAAGCAATATACAGGGGCATCATCAGAACCCAGGTCTCTCCCACAAAAGCAAGCCCTGAATACACCAACACACCTGAAAATCAGGAAGGTGACCTAAAATGCTATCTCATGAAGATAATAGAGTTCTTTAAGGCGGATATAAATAACTCACTGAAAGAAATACAGGAAAACACAGGCAAACAGGTACAAGCACTTAAAGAGGAGGCAAATAAATCACTTAAAGAAATACAAGAAAATACAATCAAACAGGTGAAGGAATTGAATAAAGTGGTCCATGACTTAAAAGTGGAAATAGAAACAATAAAGAAAACACAAATGGAGGCAAACCTGGAAATGGAAAACCTAGGAAAGAGGTCAGAAATTACAGATGCAAGTATCACCAATAGAATACAAAAAATAGAAGAGATAATTTCAGGTGTAGAAGATACCAAAGAAAAGTTTGACAAAAGTGTCAAAGAAAATTCAAAATGTAAAAAACTCCTAACCCAAAGCATCCAGGAAATTCAGGACACAATGATAAAAACCAAAGCTAAAAATAATCAGAATAGAGGAAAAGGGAGATTCCCAGCTCAAAGGATCTGAAAATGTCTCCAACAAAATCATAGAAGAAAATTTCCCCAACCTAATGAAAGAGATGGTGATAAAGGTACAAGAATCCTATAGAACACCAAATAAATGGGATTAGAAAAGAAAATCCTCCTGTCACATAATAATCAAAACACTAAACACACAGAACAAAGAAAGAATATTGAAAGCTGCAAGGAAAAAGGGCCAAGTAACATACAAAAATATACATATCATAATTACACCAGATTTCTCAACAGAGACTGTGAAAGCCAGAATAGCCTGGTCAGAGGTCATGCAGTCTCTAAGAGAATACATATGTCAGCCTATGCTACTACACCCAGCAAAACTCTCAATCAACATAGATGGAAAGAACAAAATATTCCAGGACAAAACCAAATTCAGACATTTATCTTCCAATCCAGCACTACAGAGGATCAAAGAAGGAAAACTCAAAACACAAGGAAGGTACCTACACCAAAGAAAAGACAAGATATTAAGCTTCTCACAAAAAAGCCAAAAGGAGAGAACAACAAGCACATAAAACCACCTACAAAAACAAGCATATCAGGAACCAACAATCATCTGTTGTTAATATCTCTCAATATTCATGGACTCAACTCACCTATAAAAGACAAGCTAACAGACTGGATATGCAAACATTATCCAGCATTTTGCTGCATACAAGAAAAACACCTCAATAACAAACACAGGCACTGTCAGAATAAAAAGATGGAAAAAGGTCTGGCAAGCAAATGGTCCCAGAAAACAAGCTGGAGTTGTCATTCTAATATTCAATAAAATATATTTTGAACCAAAAGTGATCAAATGTGATGAGGAAGGACACTTCATATTCAGCAAAGGGAAATCCACCAATTGAAAGTCTCAATTCTGAAAGTCTATGCCCAAAATGCAAGGGCAACCACAATCATGAAGGAAACTTTACTAAAGCTCAAACACACATTGAACACCACACAAAAATAATGAGAGACTTCAACATCCCACTCTCACCAATGGACAGCTCATTGAAACAGAAACTAAACAGAGACACAGTGAAAGTAATAGAGGTTATAAACCAAATGTATTTAACAGATATCTGCAGAACATTTCACCATAAAACAAAAGAAAACACCTTTTTCTCAGCACCTCATGGTATCTTCTCCAATGTCAACCATATAATTGGTCACAAAACCACCTTCAACCAATACAACAAGGTTGAAATAATCCCATGCATCCTATTAGGTCACCATGGCCTAGGGCTGGTCTTCAATAATGACAAAAACAGCAGAAAGCCCACATACACATGGAAACTGAACAACTCTCTACTCAATGACAACTTGATCAGTGAGAAAATAAAGAAATTAAAGACTTCCTGGAATTTAATGAAAATGTTGACACATCATACCCAGACTTACAGGACACAATAAAAGCAGTGCTAAGAGGAAAATAGCACTAAGTGCCCTGATAAAGAAATTGGAGTGATCTTATACTAGCAACTTAACAGTACAACTGAGAGCTTGAGGACAAAATGAAGCAAACACACCAAAAGGAGTAGATGGCAGGAAATAGTCAAACTCAGGGCTGAAAACAACCATACAGAAACAAAGAGAACAATACAAAGAATCAACAATACCAAAAGCTGGTTCTTTCAGGGAATCAACAAGATAGATAAACCCCTAGCTAAACTAACTAAAGGACCCAGAGGCAGTAGCCAAATTAGCAAAATCAGAAATGAAGAGGGAGAGATAACATTAGAAACAGAGGAAATTAAAAAAATCATCAGATCCTACAACAAAAGCTTATCCTAAACAAAACTAGAAAATCTACATGAAATGGATGGTTTTATAGACAGATACCACATATCAAGTTAAATCAAGAGCAGACAAATTATCTAAACAGAACCATATCACACAAGGAAATAGAAGAAGTCATTAAAAACCTCCCAACCAAAGGGGAAAAAAAAAGCCCTAGGCCTTATGGATTTAGTGCACAATTCTATCAGACCTTCAAAGAAGACCTGATGCCAATATTCCTCAAAGTATTCCATAAAATAGAAACAGAAGGAACACTACCTAACTCTTTGTATGAAGCCAAAATTACTTAAATACCTACAACATACAAGGACCCAACCAAAAACAGAACTTCAGACAAATCATGCTTTTGAATATCAATGCAAAAATGCTCAATAAAATTCTTGCAAACTGAATTCAAGAACAAATCAAAACAATTATTCACCACAATCAATCATCCCAGGCTTCATCCCAGGGATGCAAGTTTGGTTCAATATATGAAAATACATTAAGGTAACCCACTATATAAACACACTGAAAAAAACACATGATCATTTCCCTAAATGCAGAAAAAGCATTGGACAATATACAACACCTCTTCATGTTAAAAGTATTGGAGAAGGGACAAGAGCATTTCCAGTTCCATCTGTACCTGGGGACCTCTGCCTGGGCCACCAGGGATTAATAGTCAAATAGCTCAGGAAGAAAGCTAGACACCCAGGAGTGTGGACAAGCCTGTCTGCTCAGAGGAATCCACCTGCAAGACCCAAGACACGGGGACTGAGAAGTAGTCTTCTGGTTTCTTTCAGTGGCCAGGGAGTTGATAATGTGACACAGGGCTCCATACTCAAATAGTGCCAGGAAAGAGCTGGTATCCCAGGAGTGCCAACACACCTTCAAGCACAAGCAAGACAACAACTTCTGTTCAAATTCACTGGATCAAGAAGGACCCTTGCAGAACCATCAGGACACAGGAACCAAGGGACAGCTAGGGACAAGATCCCTCTGGTTTCTGTCTGTATCCCAGAGCTGACCCTGTGTCACAGCTCTTTAAACACAAATTCCTCTCAGAACGAGCTGGTCTTCAAGGAGTATTGACACAGAGGCTTGAAGGAGGAACAAGTCACGGTCAGAGAGAGCAAGACCAGATAACACCAGAGATAATCAGATGGCAAAAGGCAAGGGCAAGAACATAAGGAACAGAAACCAAGGCTACATGGCATCATCAGAACCAAGCTCTCCCAATACAGCAAGCCCTGGATAACCCAACACACAAGAAAAGCAAGACTCAGACTTAAAATCACATATCATCATGATGATAAAAGACGTTAAGAAGGAAATAAATAACTCCCTTAAAGAAATACAAGAGAAAACAGGTAAACAAATAGAAGCACTTAAAGAGGAAATACAAATATCCCTTAAAGAATTACAGGAAAACACAATCAAACAAGTGAAATTACAGGAAAAAAAAAAAACAATCAAACAGATGAAGGAAATGACCAGAACCATTCAGGAACTAAAAATAGAAATAGAATCAATACAGAAATCACAAAGGGAGACAACCCGGGAATTAGAAAACCTAGGAAAGAGATCAGGAGTCATAGATGCAAGCATCACCAACAGAATACAAGAGATAGAAGAGTGAATCTCAGGTGCAGAAGATACCATAGAACACATTGACACAACAGTCAAAAAAAAAAAACAACAACAACAACAACAACAACAACAAAAAAAACCACAAAATGCCAAAAGTTCATAACCCAAAAATGCTAGGAAATCCAGGACACAACGAGAAGACCAAAACTAAGGATAATATGTATGGAAGAGAGTGAAGATGCCACAATTAAAGGACCAGTAAATATCTTCAACAAAATTATAGTAGAAAACTTCCCTAACTTAAAGAAACAGATGAACATCAATATTCAGGAAGCCTACCAAACTCAACAAAGATTAGACCAGAAAAGAAATTCCTCCCAGCACATTACAGTGAAAACAACAAACACACCAAATAAGGAAAGAATATTAAAAGCAGTAAGGGGAAAAGGGCAAATAACATAAATAAAGGCAGACCTATCAGAATTACACCAGACTTCTCACCAGAGACTATGAAAGTTAGAAGATCCTGGGCAGATCTCATACACATCCTAAGAGAACACAAATCTCAGCCCAGACTGCTATACCCAGAAAAACTCTCAATTAACATAGATGGTGAAACCAAAATATTCTATGACAGAACCAAATTTACACAATATGTTTCCACAAACCCAGCCATACAAAGGATAATGGATGGAAAACACCAACTCAAGGAGGGAAACTACACCCTAGAAAAAGCAAGAAAGTAATTTTTCAACAAACTCAAAAGAAGATAGCCAAACAAATATAAAAATAACATCGAACATAACAGGAAGCAACAATCACTATTCCTTAATATCTTTTAACCTCAATGGACTCAATTCACAAAAGACAATTCATAGACTGACAAACTAGATCCACAAACAGTACCCAGCATTTTGCTGCATTCAAGAAACACACCTGTGTGTTAAAGACAAGCACAACTTCAGAGTAAACGGCTGGAAAACAATTTTCCAGGCAAATGGTCCCAAGAAAAAGGCTGGAGTAGCCATTCTAATATTGTATAAAATCGACTTTCAACCAAAAGTCATCAAAAAAGATAAGGAAGAACACTTCATACTCATCAATGGAAAAATCTATCAAGAAAAATGCTCAATTCTGAACATCTATGCTCCAAATGCAAGGGCATCCACATTCATAAAAGAAATTTTACTAAAGCACAAAACACATTTCACCTCACACAATAATAGTGGGAGACTTCAAAACCCCACTATCATTAATGGCCAGATCTTGGAAACACAAACAGAGACACAGTGAAACTAACAGATGTTATGAACCAAATGGATTTAACAGATATCTATAGAACATTTCATCCTAAATCAAAAGAGTATACCTTCTTCTCACCACCACATGGTACCGTCTCCAAAATTGAACATATAATCAATCACAAAATAAACCTCAACAGATATAAGAAGATTGAAATAATCCCATCACGTCACTACAGATAAAGGCTGGTCTTCAATGGCATCAACAACAACAGAAAGCCCACATACACATAAAAAATGAACAATGCTCTACTTAATGATAACTTGGTCATAGAAGAAATAAAGAAAGAAATTAAAGACTTCCTAGAATTTAATGAAAATGAAAGTACAAATTACCCAAACCTATGAGACACAATGAAAGCAGTGTTAGTAGGAAAACTCATAGATCTTAGTGCCCCCAAAGAGAACCTGTAGAGAGCATATACTAGTAGCTTAACAGCACACCTGAAAGCTCTAGAACAAAAGAAGCTAATAAACTCAAGAGGAGTAGAAGGCAAGCAATAATCAAATTAAGGGTTGAAATCAACCAAGTAGAAACAAAAATAACTACAAAGAATCAACATAACCAGGAGCTGGTTCTTTGAGAAAATCAACAATATAGATAAACCCTTAGCCAGACTAACCTTAGGGCACAGAGATAGCATCCAAATTAACAGAATTAGAAATGAAAAGGGAGATATAACAAAATATTCTGAGGAAATTCAAAAATCATCAGATCCTACTACAAAGGTCTATACTCAACAAAATTGGAAAATCCGTATTAAGTGGACTAGTTTCTACAGAGATACAAAATACCAAAGTTAAGTCAGGATCAGATAAACCATCTAAACAGTCCCATAACCCCAAAGAAATAGAAGCAGTCATTAAAAGTCTCCCAACCAAAAATCTCCCACGACCAGATAGGCTTAGTGCAGAATTATATTAGACCTTCTAAGAAGACCAAATACCAATACTTTTCAAATTATTCCTCAAAATAGATACAGAAGGAACACTACCCAATTCATTCCATGAAGCCACAGTTATGCTGATACCAAAACCACACAAAGTCTCAACAAATAAAGAGAACTTCAGACCAATTTCCCTTATGAATATCAATGCAAAAATGCTCAATAAAATTCTTGCAAACTGAATCCAAGAACACATCATAACAATTGTTCACCAAGATGAAGTAGGCTTCATCCCAAGAATACAGGGATGGTTCAATATACAGAAATTCATCAATGTAATTCCCCATATTAAAACAGAGAAAAAAACTACATGGTCATTCCCTTAGATGCTGAGAAATCATTTGACAAAATTCAAGACCCCTTCAAGATAAAAGTTTTGGAAAAAATCAGGAATGTAAGGCCCATACCTAAACATTGTAAAAGCAATATACAGAAATCCAGTGGACTAATGGAGAGAAACTTGAAGCAATCCCACTAAAATCAAGGACTAGACAAGCCTTCCCTCTCTCTCCCTATCTATTCAATACAGTACTTGAATTTAAAGGTAGAGCAGTTAGGCAACAAAAGAAGGTCAAACGGATACAAATTGTAAAGGAGGAAATCAAAATATCACTATTTGCAGATGATATGATGGTATACTTATGTGATCTGAAAAACTACAGCTGATAAACAACTTCAGCAAAGTGGCTGTATATAAAATTAACTCAAACAAATCTGTAGCTTTCCTATACTCAAAGGATGAACAGGCTGAGAAAGAAATTAGGGAAATAACACCCTTCACAATTGTCACACACAATATCAAATGTCTTGGTGTGACTCTAACCAAACAAATGAAAGATCTGTATGACAAGAACTTCAAGTCTCTGAAGAAAGAAATTGAAGACCTCAGAAGATGGAAAGAACTCCAATGCTCATGGATTGGCAGGATCAATATAGTAATAATGGCCATCCTGCCAAAAGCAATCTACAGATTCAATGCAATTCCCATCACAATTCCAATTCAATTCTTCATAGACTTAGAAAGAGCAATTATCAAATTCATTTGGAATAACAAAAAACTCGGGATAGCAAAAACTATTCTCAACAATGAAAGAACATCTGGGGGAATCAACATCCCTGACCTCAAGCTGTACTAGAGAGCAGTAGTGATAAAAACTGCATGGTCAATGGAATAGAATTGAAGACCCAGAAATGAACCTAAACACATACAGTCACTTGATCTTTGACAAAGGAGCTAAAACTATCCAGTGGAAAAAAGACAGCATCTTCAATAAATGGTGCTAGTTCAACTGGAAGTCAGCATGTCAAAGACTGCAAATAGATCCACTCCTATCTCCCTGTAAAAGGCTCAAGTCCAAGTTTATCAAGGACCTCCACATGAAACCAGATACACTGAATCTAATAGAAGAGAAGGAGTATAAAAGTCTCAAACACATGGGCACAGGGGAAAAGTTCCTGAAGAGAAAACCAATGGCTTATGCTCTAATATCATGGATCAACAAATAGGACCTCATAAAATTGCATAGCTTCTGTAAGCAAAGGACACTGTCAATAGGACAAAATGGCAACCAACAGATTGGGAAAAGGTCTTTACCAATCCTACATCTGATAGAGGTCTAATATCCAATATATAAAAAAAAAATCTCAAGAAGCTAGACTCCAGAGATTCAAATAACCCTATCAAAAAATGGGGAAAAGAGCTAAACAGAGAATTCTCAACTGAGGAAATTTGAAGGGTTTTGAAGCACCTAAAGAAATGTTCAACATCCTTAGTCATCAGGAAAATGCAAATCAAAACAACATTGAGATTCCACCTCACACCAATCAGAGTGGCTAAGATCAAAAACTCTGGTGACAATAGATGCTGGAGAGGATGTGGAGAAAGGGGAACACTCCTCCATTGCTGGTGGGATTGTAAGCTGGTACAATCACTATGGAAATCTGTTTGGCGGACCCTCAGAAAAATGGACACAATACTACTTGAGGACCCAGCTATACCACTCTTGGGCATATACCCAGAAGATGCTCCAACATATAATAAAGACACATGTTACACTATGTTCATAGCAACCCTATTTATAATAGCCAGAAGCTGCATTCAACCCAGATGTCCCTCAACAGAGAAATGGATACAGAAATTGTGGTACATTAGACAATGGAATACTACACAGTTATCAAAAAAACTGACTTCATGAAATTCACAGGGAAATGGATGGAACCTGACAATATCATCCTGAGTGAGGTCACTCAGTCACAAAAGAATGAATATGGTATTTACTCACTGATAATTGTATATTAGCCCAAAAATTCAGAATACCCAAGATTTACTATACAGCAACCATTCAACTAAGCACGAAATGCCAGATGGAGGAGTTCAAGAAGGGCCTGAAGGAGCTGAGGGAGTTTGCAGCCCCATGGAGGAAGCAACAGTGTCAACTGGCCTGATCCTCTAGTGTTCCCGGAGACTGAATCACCAACCAAAGAATACACATGGAGGGTCCCATGGTTTGGGCCACATATGTGGCAGAAGAGGGACTTGTTAGCCATCAGGGGGAGGAGAGGCCCTTGGGCAGGAGGGTGTTAGATGCCCCAGTATAGGGGCATGCCAGGGAGGAAAGACGGAAGTAGGTTGGTGAGTGGGTAGCTGAATACCCTCATAGAGACAGGGGGGTGGGAAGGGTATAGGGGGTTTCCAAAGGGGAGACCTGGAAAGGAGGAAACATTTGAAATGTAAATAAAGTATATATATAAAAAAAAACAGTATTGGAGAAATCAGGAATTCAAGGCCCATACCTAAACATAATAAAAGCAATTTACTGCAAACCAACAACCAATACCAAATTAAATGGAGACATACATGAAGCAATCCCACTAAAATCTGGTACCAGACAAGGAAGCCCACTCTTCCCATATCTATTCTATTTTACTCAAAGTGCAAGATAGAATAATAAGACAAGAAAAAATAGATCAAAGGGATACAAATTGGCAAAGAAATAATAAATATATCACTATTTGCTGATGATATGATTATATATATGTACAACCCCAATAATTCTACCAGAGAACATTTCCAGCTGATATACAACTTCAGCAAAGTGGGCAGATATAACATTATCTCAAATAAATCAGTAGCCTTCTTTTATACAACTGATAAACAGGCTTAGAAAGAAATTAGGGAAACAACTCCCTTCACAATAGTCACAAATAATATAAAATATCTTGGGTTAACTCTATCCAAACAAGTGAAAGACCTGTATGACAATAACATCAAGTTTTGCAAGAAAGAAATCCAAAAAGATCTCAGAAAATGGAGAGATCTCCCACGCTCATGGATTAGCAGAATTAATATAATAAAAATGGCCATCCTACCAAAGGCAATCTACAGATTGAATGCAATCCCCATCAAAAGGCCAACACAATTCTTCAAAACCATGGAAAGAGCAATTCTCAAATTTGTCAGGAAAGGAAAAAAAAAAAAAGACCACAGAATAGCGACAATTCTTAACAATAAAAGAACAGCTGGAGGAATCATCATGCCTGACCTCAAGCTTTGCTACGGAGCAATAGTGATAAAAACTGTGTAATATTGGTACAAAGACAGACACATTGATCAATGGAATAAAATTGAAGACCTAGAAATAAAACAACATACTTACACACATTTGATCTTTGACAAAGAAGCCAAAAATATATAATGGAAAAAAGAAAGCATCTTCAATAAATGGTTCTGGTCTAACTGGCTGTTTATATGTAGAAAAATGAAAGTAGACCCGTATTTGTCACCTTGCACTAAGCTAAAGTCCAAGTAGATCAAAGACCTCAACATAAAACTAGATATACTGTATCTAATTGAAGAGAAATTGGGAAAGAGCCTTTGAACTCATAGGCACAGGGGTAAATGTCATAAACAGAACTCAAATGGTTCAGGCTCTAAGATCAAAAATTGATAAATGGGACCTCATGAAACTGGCAAGCTTCTGTAAGGCAAAGGACATAGTAAATAAAACAAATCGGCAACCTTCACTAACCCCACATCTGATAGAGAGTTATTATCCAAAATATACGAAGAACTCAAGAAGCTAACCACCAAAATACCAAACAACCTAATCAAAAAGTGGGGTATAGAACTAAACCAAGAATTCACAACAGAGGAATCTCAAAAGGCTGAAAAGCACCTAAAGAAATGTTCAAAGTCCTTAGTGATCAGAGAAATGTAAATCAAAAAGACCCTGAGAATCCACCTTACACAAATCAGAATGGCTAAGATCAAAATCTCAGGTTACAGCATATTTTGGCAAAGATGTGGAGAAAGAGGAACACTCCTCCATTGCTGGTACAATTGCAAACTGGTAAAACCACTCTGGAAATAAATCTGGAGTTTCTTCAGAAAATTGGGAATAGACCTACCTGAAGACTCAGCAATACCACTCTTGGGAAAAGATGCCCCACCAGGGCACAGGGGCAAGTGTTCCACTATGTTATTATAGTGACCTTTTTTATGACAGTGAGAAGCTGGAAACAACCAGATGTCCTACAACAGAAGAATGGATACAGAAAATGTGGTTTATTTACACAATGGAATACTACTCAGCTATTAAGAATGAGGATGTCCTGAGTTTTGCAGGCAAATGGATGGAACTAGAAAATATCATCTGATACCTCAGACCCAAAAGGACATGCTGGGATGTACTCATTAATAAGTGGATATTAACTTTTTTTAAAAGGACAGAGTACCCAAGATACAGTCCACAGAACTCAAAAAGTTCAATAAGCTGAAAGGTCCAAGTGAGGATGCCTCAGTCCCACTTGGAAGGGAGAAAAAAGCAATCACAAGGGAGAAGGGAGGGACAGGGGAGGAAAAGTGGGTAGGAAGGGAAGAGGTGAACCTGATCTGGTATTGGGTTAGGGAAAATGATTGAAACCCTGAAGGCCAGCAGAAAGAATGGAAACAGGCAACCTCAGGGGATAAAAGGTTGGGGGAACCTCCAGAATTCACCAGAGACCAGGGAGGTGAGAGACTCTCAGGACTCAAAGGGAGGGACCTTAGATAAAATGCTTGACAGTAGGTAGAGGAAACATATAGAGCCTACTTCCAGCAGAAAGACAGTGCATCAAGTGAGGAAGGGTGTTGCCATCCCACAGTCAAAACTCTGACTCATAATTGTTCCTGTCTGAAAGAACTGCAGGGAAGGAAATGGAGAGGAGCCTGAGAAAAAGAAGGTCCAGTGAAGGGGGAAAGGTAGGATCCAGCTCAAGTGGAGGTCACAAAGCTGGACACTATTGCTGAGACTATGGAGCACTCACAAAGAAGGACCTAGCATGACTACCCAGCAAGCAGCTGAAAGAGTCAGATACAGATATTTGCACCCAACCAAAGGACAGAAGCTGCTGACCCCTGTGGTTGAATTCGGGAAAAGGTGGAAGAACCTGAGGAGGTCGACCCTGTAGGAAGACCAGCACTTTCAATTAACCTGGATCCCCAAGATCTCTCAAACACTGGACCACCGACCAGGCAGCATAAACCAGCTGATATGAGGCTCCCAACACATATACAGCACAGGACTGCCGGCTCTGGGCTTAGTCAGAGAAGATGCACCTAACCCTCAACAGACTGGAGGCCTCAGGGAGTTTAGAGGTCTGGTGCAGTGTATGGTGGGTGGTGGGGACATCCTCATGAAGACAAGGAGAAAAGAGGAACTATGGGATGTGGAACAATCAGAGGGAGGACCAGAAGGGAAATAAAATCTGGAGTTTAAAATAAATAAATAAATAAATAAATAAATAAATAAATAAATAAATAAATACAGTAATAGTAATTTCAATATTTCTACTTACAGAATGCATTCATCTCCTTCTCCATATGAGACAGCAAGCTAAGCCACAAAGTCCAAAAATGTAAAAAAAATTATTTTGTGTACATCAAGCATTCTTCCATTTCACCACAGGATAGAAGCATGAACCCATCAAATATAGGAGCATCACTATTTCAGTTTTTCTGCACTGATAAACTACCCCCTTTGAAGAAAAGAGACCATGTGACCAAAATGGGAGCTCAGATCTTCTTGCTCCTGCTCATAACTCAATAGGGCATTCAGAAGATAATCCAGACTGACAGAGATGAATCATTTGCCTAAATGTTCACAAATTGCATGACATGCTATACAGGCTTACTCCACACAAGTAAAATTTTAAAACCCTACTTATTTCCCCTTCAAGAAACAGTCTTTCAAAAGGAGTTGGTGTAGAGTATAGTGATAGGGGAATCCAAGAGTGAACTTAACAGTTTCCTTTGCCAATAGTAAAGTAGCTGGCAATTCATGAAAATATAAGGTCATCCTCTAACCAAGGGTTCCACATACTTTGACAGATATGCTATGTCTTATCAAGGACTCTACAGTTATCTCTTACCTTTTAGTGACAACCAGTTCAAAAGGCACTTAACCCATTATTACTGATACAGTTATACAACAATTCTTGTACAGATTATTGATATAATCATTATTCTTGTATAGATAGTGATCCCTAAAACCTATATCCATCAGGGAAATCTAGAAAGCAAAGGTTTACAGTTGGGAGTCTAAAAATACAAAATAAAAAGAAGTATTTTGCATTTCTATTCCATATCACACAAAAAGTTATCTTGGGCCACATACCAATTACAAAAACATTAATGAAAGGAATTGGGGAAAAAATGGAAGATATGTGTATGGATTTCATGTTAAGCAAGCAAGTTCTCACATGATAATTCTAATTATAAACTATGCTGTTCAAAGAGGCTTTTAAAAATCATTGAGCAGTCCCAGGTCTGAGATTACTAATAAAGAAAATCAACCTTTCTAGGCAGTAAAAGTTCCTTGTTCTTCTTTTCTTCACTGGTTGTTGGGTTGTTTGTTGGTTTGTTTTTGTTTTGAAGAAAATGGATTTTGTTTGTAGCCCCTAGCCACCCAGGAACTTGCTCTGTAGACCTGGCTGGACTTGAACACACAAAGACCTACCTGCCTCTGCCCTTCTGGTGCTGGGATTAAAGGTGGGCAAAACCCATCCCTTGGAGCTAAGGACCAAACCCAGGGCTTCATGCTTGCTAGGAAAGAGCTCTACTACTGAGCTAAATCCCCAACATAAATTTCATTATTGTAAAAAACATCTTTAATGTAAAAGAAAAGAACTCAACATGAAACTAGTGGGATGCTTCACAAGTACTTACACACAAATAGTTTTTTAAAATATATTTTTGAAGGTTTTTATTATTATATTTTACATTCCAGTCATTATTCATTTCACAGTCTGCCCTCTGAAAGTTCCTCATCCCATTCTTCCTCCCCAGTCCCCAAGAGGATGTTCCCACTCTCACACCACCAAACCTCCCAACTTCTTGGGGCCTCAAGATTCTTGAGGTTTAGGTGCACCTTCTCTCACTGAAGCCAAACCAGGCAGTCGTCTGCTGTATATGTCTCTGGGTCTCATATTAGCTGGTGTATGCTTCCTGGTTGGTGGCTCAGTGTCTGAGAGATCTCGGGGGTCCAGGTTAGTTGAAACTGCTGTTCTTCCTATGGGGTGGCCTACCTCCCCAGCTTCTTCCAGCCTTTCCCTAATTCAACCACAAGAGTCCCTGAAGAGTCTGTCCATTGGTTGGGTGTAAGTATCTGCATCTGGTTCTTTCATCTGCTTGTTGGGCCTCTCAGAGGGCAGCCATGGTAGGCTCCTGTCTGCAAACACACCATAGCATCAGTGATAGTGTCAGGCCTTAGAACCTTTCCTTGAGCTGGATCCCAATTTGGGCTGGCCACTGGACTTCCTTTCCCTTAGCCTCTTCTCCATTTTTGTCCCTGTATTTCTTTTAGACAGGGATAAGCCTAAAGTTCACAGCAGGATCCTGATGATGGTCTCATGGAATAGGCATCACTGGACTTATTTGTTCCTCCTCTCAATTTGGCCACATTAAATAAATCCCCACTCTGATTTTCACTATAGGTTATCTCTTGAATTGGACTATTGAGGACAAGTTATCAACCCTAAGTTATTAGACTTTCCCAGGTCCAAACTTTGACCTTAACAATACCAATAACAATTGTAGCAAGTCATGACCAATGCAGAGATGTATTTTGGGTGTCAGCAACTCATAGCACGTTGACTTCATATGGAGATGAATGATTGAATGTCCCCACACAGCTTCTATTCTCATTTTATTTCCAGGGACATTTTCCCCTTCCTCCAGCATCAGATGTTCTCTACCTTTATTGGATATAGTAGAAAAACAAGTATTCAGACTTTGACTCTCAGTACTTTTGCACTTCAGGCTTTCCTTTTAGTTAGTGAGCCCCTTTTGAGATGTTCTTTACCAACCACTTTAACAATTTGCTAACCGGATTTGACTTTCAGAGTTATTCTGGGCCATTGGAGTTCTGATGAATCATTTTAAATATTATGCCATAGCATTACTGGGGAGGTCAGTGTACAATGCACCACAGTCAATTCTCTCTTTATAGCTTGTGGGTTCTGAGAATCAAAAAAAAAATTGTCATATGGCCTGACAACCAGAATGTTTACCCACTGCACCAAATCACTGGCCCATGGATTGTTTTAATTAAAATTTCAAATACTAAAAGTAAAGTAAAAATTTTGAGATTAATTGTTTGAATTCAGTTCTTTCTTTTTATAGTCTTTGTTTTGCTTTATGAAAGGGGATAATGTATTAGAGATAGTGCTCAGTAGAAGAACATTTTCTAGCAAGTGTGAGTCCCAAAGTTCAAGTCACAGGGATGAAAAACACCATAAGGCAGTTGGAGACAGAGTATTGCTGTACATTCCAGGCTGACATGGAATTCGTAACCTCATGAGTGATTGGATCACAGGCCTATATTACCATGCTGGGTCATTCACATCTTTGAAAGCACATACCTAGATATCAATATGCCTTTAGTTTGAATGAATATGAATTACACGCAAAATTGACTCTTCATAGAATTTTTCCAAAACAGACACATTTCGCTGGCATTCAAAGTAAGGGTAGAAAACATTTGGTTATTTTAAAAACCTGAGTTATAGAGGTTTGTAGGACTCTTGTTACTGGCCAGTTCACTGCCTTTTACAATGTTTTTAACAAACCAGTTTTCTTTCTTCAAAAAACAAGGACAGAGATTGGTCAGTGGGTAAAGTGCTTACTACAAAACTGTGTACAATGCCCAGAACCTATGTAATGATGAGAGAAAGAAGTGACTTTACAAATTAGTTCACTGACCTCCACAGTTGCATGTTTGACATATGCATATGCATACACATAAATAATGAATTAAAATTCTAAATGCTGCAAATGATTGATCCAATCATTTAAGTCAGTTAAATCAATATAGATATATGGCTCAGTGAGAGAATACTTGTCTAGCATATGAAAGATCTTAAGTTCCAACCTCAACAATACCCAATGAGTGTAATACAATTTAACGTAGACAAAGGACTCAAGAAGCTAGACTCCAGAGATCCAAATAACCCTACCAAAAAATGGGGAAGAGAATTAAACAGAGAATTCTCAACTGAGGAAAGACAAAGGGCTGAGAAGCACCTAAGAAATGTTCAACATCCTTAGTCATCAAGGAAATGCAAATCAAAACAATCCTGAGATTCTACCTCACACCAGTCAGAATGGCTAAGATAAAAAACTCAGGTGACAGTAGATATTTGGCGAGGATGTGGAGAATGAGGAACACTCCTCCATTGCTGGAGGGATTGCAAATTGATGAAACCACTCTGGAAATCAGTTTGTTGGAGCCTCAGAAAATTTCACATAATACTACCTGAGGACCCAGCTATAGCACTCCTGGGCATATACCCAGAAGATACCCAGAAGATGTAATAATGACACATGCTCCACTATGTTCATAGCAGCCATATTTATAATAGCCAGAAACTGGAAACAACCCAGATGTCTCTCAACAGAAAATGGATACAGAAAATGTGGTACTTTTATATAATGGAATACTACTCAGCTATTAAAAACAATGACTTGATGGAATTTGCAGGCAAATGGATGGAACTTGTAAATATCATCTTGAGGGAGGTAACTCTGTCACAAAAGAAAAAAACATGCTATGTACTCACTGATAAATGGATTTTAACCCAAAAGTTCAGAACACCCATGTTTCAATTTACAGCAACTCTTGGCCTTAGCATGGGGTTCCAGGTGGAAGAGTTGTAGGAAGGACTGAGGGAACTGAGGGAGTTTGTAGCCCCATGGGGAGAGAACAACAGTGTCAACTGGCTTGACCCCCTGGTGCTCCTGGAGACTGGACCACCAACCAAAGAATCCACATCGAGTGACCCATAGTGCTGGCCACATATGTGGCAGAGTATGGCCTTGTTGGCCATCAGTGGGAGGAAAGGCCTTTGGGCCTGAGGGTTTTAAATGTCCTGGTATCAATGAATGCCAGTGAGGGAAGATGGGAGTGTTGGGTGGGTGGGGGAATACCCTCAGAGATGCAGGGGAAGGGAGGATGGGATAGTGGGTTTCCAAATGGGAGAACTGGAAAGGGGACACCTTAGAAATTCAAATAAAGTATAAAAAAATGTTTGCAGCATGCCATATTGACACCATAGATGTTACAGACCACAGTGAAAGAACTTTATGAAGTGGAATAAACACTAGACAGTAGGGGCTTACAAGTATGTTCTTTTTGATTATATTAAATGAGCTTCCATAACATTTTAGCAAGAACTCATGGTTCAGTGAATGAACGATATTTGAAATTGCCAAATGGATGTTTTGAAATATTCCTACAGATAAATGTAATCTGCTATATATAAAAAAATAACTGATGATTCAAGGGGTGTAGAGATGGCTCAGTGGTTAAGAACACTGACTGTTCTTCCGGAGGACCTGAGTTCAATTCCCAGCATTCATATGATGGCTCACATCTATCTGTAACTTCAGTTCCAGGGCATTAATCCTCCTTTCTGGCCTTTGTACAACAAGCATGCATATGCTACACAAACATAAATGTAGATAAAATGTTCATATACATTTTTTTCTTAATTGACCATCCAGTCAGCCTTGGTGGTAACACTCACAATTTCAACATTCAGGAGTTTTCAGAAAAAGAAATAAAAAGAATGGATACAGAAAGTGTTATTCAATTACTCAATGGAATACTAGTCAGATATTAAGAAATAGGACATCCTGAATTTTGCAAGCAAATGGATGGAACTAGAAAATATCATCCCAAGTGAAGTATCACAGATCCCAAAATAAAGTCATCATATGTACACACTAACATTAGACAAAAAAAAAATACAGAATATCCAGGATACAATCCACAGAACTCAAAAAGTTTAACAAAAGAAAGGATCCAAGTGAGGATGCCTGAAACCAACTTGGTAGGGAGAAGATAACAATCCCAGGAGAGGGGAATAAGATACCTGGATGGCAAGGAGACACGGAGGGGAAGTGGGGAACATGATCAGGTATTGGGATGGGGAACAAGACTGAAGCCCTGAGGGCCAGCAGAAAAAAATGGAATCGGGCAACCTTGGAAGGAGGAGGTGGGGGGATCCTCCAGAATATACCAGACACCTGAGATGTGAGAAACTCTAAAAACTCAAATACAGGAACCTTAGATGAAATGCCCTACAATGGGAAGAGGGAAGTTGTAGAGCCCACCTCCACCAGAAAGACAGGGCATCAAGTGAGGGATGTGGTTGACATTCCACATCCCTCTCACAACTCTGACCCTTAATTGTTCCTGTCTGAAAGAACTGCAGTAAAAAAAAATGGAGAAAAGCCTGAGGAAAAGGAGGTCCAGTGACAGGCCTAAATTGGGATCCAGCTCAAGAAGAAGATCCAAGGCATGACAGTATTACTGAGGCTATGGTGTGCTCACAAAAAGGGACCTAGCATGACTGCCCTCTGAAAGACTCAACAAGGAGCTGAAAGAGTCAGATGCAGATATTTACAACCAACCAATGGACAGAAGCTGATGACCGCTGTGGTTGAATTATGGAAAAGATGGAAGAAGCTGAGGAGGAGGGCAACTCTCCAGGGAAACCAGCAGCCTCAACTAATCTACACCCCCAAGATCTCCCAGGCACTGGGTCACCAACCAAGCAGCCTACACCAGCTGATATGAGGCAACCAACACATATACAGTGAGGGTTTCTGGGTATGTTCTCAGTCAGAGAAGATGCACTTAGCCCTCAAGACATTGGATGCCCCAGAGAGTGGGGAGGTCTGGTGGTATGGGTGATTTAAGGGGAGGGGAGATCCTCATGGATACAGGGGGAAGAGATATGGGATGAGGAACAGTCAGAGGATGGACTGAGATGGGGGTAAAATCTGGACTGTATAAAAGAAAATTAAAAAAAGAAAAAAAAAGAAGAAAATGACTTAAATACAAAACTAACTAAACAAGATAAGAGAGATAATAAAATACTGTCTCCAAATTGCTAAATACTATGGACTAAGAATTATAATGTAAGCCATATCTTATAGTAGTTATAATTATTATTATAGTATTCAACTTATTGTGAAAAGAAAGAAGAGCCTTTCATTAGACTAAAACAGAGAAATGTAGAGAAAATACTGTGTGTCTGTATGGATGTGGCACCTGTCTATAACAAATCTAATGTCCGATGACTTAGGCAGGAAATAGGAAGTGGGAGATCTGAGAGGCAGAAAGAAATCTGTGATGGTGCCAGGGCTGGAAGATTCTCCTGGGGTGATGTGACAAGACAGATACATGATACCTGAGCCCAGGTAACAAGCCACATAGCAGAATGTAGTATAGAATAAATGAGTTATTTGATGTTATAAGCTTGTCAGAAAAGAGCCTAGTTATATAGCTAAGGTATTTGTAAATATATTCTGAGTCTGAGTCTTATTTCTTGAGCAGAGGGAAGAGAGAAATAATGGCTAAACTTCTTAAATGGAGAAAGCCTGCTGTATGTTTCAAATCATCTTGGTTGGATAACATAGACTAAAAGGATTATTTCAGGGGAGGTAGAAGTGATTGTCAAGCATATGCATGTATATGGATTTGTATTCATATAAATAGATGAGTACAGCCTGTTTCAGTCTGTATGATGTCGCTTGTATACATGCTGAAGAGCTGTCCAAAATTGCAGTGTATTAGGTAGGGTTTCTGTTACTGAAACAAATTACCATGGATAAAAAGCAAGTTTGGTGGAAAGGGTTTACTCAATTTACAATTCCACATGGCTGTCCATCACTGAAGGATTTCAGGACAGAAACTCAAACAGGTTAGGAATCTGAAGGAAGGAAATGATCCAGAGAACAAGGTGTGGGGGGGTGCTGCTTACAAGCTTGTTTGCACTGGATTGTTCTTATAAAATCCAGGACCACAATCCCAGGAGTGAGACCACCCTCAACAATAACTAAAACTATAAATGCAGTGTGGCTGCATTTACTGCCAAAAGTGATGATATTCTTATAGGAAGCCTTACCTTGTATATATTGTCAAACATCATTAGTACTGTGCAACCACATATTCAAATGCTTAAGTCTCAGTTTGGGGGGCAGGGGTCATTTCTCTTTCTACTTACCATTATATATCAGGTCACAGACAGCTCAAAAAGTGAAAGTGAAAGGTAGCACAAAATTTACATAAAGTAAAAGTTTACATAATTTTCTGTAGTCATCTGTAGAGACTGGTCCACTAACCAGAAATAGAAATCGATCAACTTTTCCCAATGGGATGGATAAATTATCTACAAACCTTTGTACTTTCAAGGAGTATTGTGCTCTATAGGTTGAGCCAATGCAGAGGCCATGGAGTATTGCTACTTACAGGTTTGCTCATCATGACATGCTCAGCCTGCTTCCTTTTGGAACTCAGAACCAACAGCCCAAGGATGACACCTTCCAGAATGGAATTGGCCTTCCTCCATCAAACACAAAATAATAAAATTCCTTACAAGCTTGCCTACAGCAAAATAATATGGAGGCATCTCACAGTAGATTTTCTAGCATTTACAATAACTCTAACTTTTCTAAGTTGACCTGCAACTTGACAGCATATGCATTAAAGAGATCCACGTCATTAGAGGTTCCTTAATAATGGGTTTAAATACAATACCAGCTTCAGATTTAAAGAGGTGCACTTTTGGAATGGAAAATGATCAAGATTTTTTTACATTTAATTCAAAGAAGTAGTTGAGACACCTTACAGTAGTGTTCTTGACCCCCCCCCATATGTTTGGTTTTATCATTACTTTTCTTTATCTTTTTCATGCAGTGTTTTTAAAGCATACTCATAGGTATGTCCTTTTGAGTTTGGATCAGGAGCAAGAAAACTTGGGTCCACATATTGAGGGAAAAGTATCCAATGAAGGAATGCTTTATGATTGCTCTAGGTTTTAGGGGCTTATCATCTCATCTTGAAGAGAAATGGAAGAAAGTCTTATAGAATTAGCATAGCTGAAATTATTACTTGTAAAATTGGGAGACAGATGACATTATTAATCTTTCTCTACTCTGTGAGGAAATATTGATCGCCCCCATCTTAAACAAATTGTGTATAAATATTCCCAGTTGCTGACAGGTCAAGAATGAAAAGGAACATATTATGTCCAGAAGACAATGTTCTACCACACTATATCCATTCTACTTTCTCTCTTATAGTTTTTCAATTTTTTGTACCTTGCAAACATACAAAGCTTTGAGGGAATAGTATGTATGTTTCATTAAGGGCCATGTATTCAACTGTCCTTATTCTAGTCTTTCCACCATATCTGAATCTCTACACAAAACAACATCCACTGCAAGAAGAAGCTTCTTTGACAAAATGTACACAGAAGCACTACTATATGGGAAGAAATATAACATTTCAGACACCAAATAATAGGCATAGCATCCTCATTTAACAGTAGAGTGTTGTAACATTTTTACTAGGTACAGTGATTTTCTTGGCCTTGGAGCTTTATTCAAAGGTTAGAACCAAAGGTAAAAACACTTCTGTTTAGTTTACCTGAAATCTAAGCATAAAGTGGATGTTTACTCTGATAATATACATGCTAATTCTGTATTAATGGGTACTACTTGACTGGCCACTAAGCAATATAACCAGAGGTGGGTACATCCTCCAGAAATTTGTTTCATTTCCAATATGACCCAGGACTCTATTTCCAGGGGGTGACCCACCCAGAGTAGTCTTGGCATTTCCAGCTTAATCTTTATCCAGAAGAATGAACCACAGTTTTCATTTTAGGCCAGTATATAAAAAATAAAAGGCCAGTTCTTTTTGGGCATTTTCTGACTTAGAATTCTCCCTTCTCCAAGGAAAGGAATTTATGACATCAAGAGCATTAACCAATAAAGTCTACAGCATGGTCTACATGATCTGCAGAAAGGAAAGCTAGAAGATTGTTGTCTTAATTGAAAATTTTACCACAGATTAATAGAGCCTCTCAAGACAGTAAATTTGGTTCAGACCTGATGTTCTTACAAGCAGGTCCTGAAAGACTACTGCATGAAACTATGAATGTGAAGTCTATGCTGCAGTGAATATTAGAGACTACAGTAACAAGATGTGGCCATCAAAGGACGAATTCATATAATAAAGAAAAATCAAGAAAGAAGTTGTATACTACAGTAAGAAGATCTTGCTGGAAAAGGGGGACAACTTTTTTTATTTTTTGATAATTTATTTATATTTCAAATGTTTTCCCCTTTCCAGGTCTCTCCTTTGGAAACACCCTATCTCATGCCCCCTTCCCCTACCTCTATGAGGGTATTACCCCACCCACCCAACCACTCCTCTCTTCTCTCCTAGACATTCCTCTACACTGGTTCAATATACAGCAACTGGTGGGCTGTGCATGGGATCCCAGATGGAGGAGTTGAAGAAGGGACGAAAGGAGCTAAGTGAGTTTGCAGCCCCATGAAAGGGAGACTTCTTAAGCCATTTGAAGCCAAAATGATTCCACCTTATCACTAGGGCAGAGAAATGAAGTTTCGGTATTCAATTTTCCCTGATGGGTTTAGGACTGGTTTAATCAACTTCCTTCTGATGCCCCCAAACCTCTTTTTCATGATCACAATATGTACACTTTACCATTTTATACTCAAGTGTTTTAGACAGTAGTTTTTTTTAGTTTAACATGGTCTCATCATTTTGAAAATTGTTTTGAGTCTCCAAAGAAACAGTAATTTTTTAATTATCTTGGGACTCTTTATGATTTTTTGAAAGCTTTGGAGACATAATATATGTATTTTGCTCTATGACATGCCCTTGAGCCTATATACAAAGGGGGTAATAGAATATCTTAAGTGTGATACAGTTGAGAACAGTGTGAGAGCTTAGTGTATAAGGATATGTGTAAGCTGAACTAATGACCTGAGTGAGAGTACAAGTACACCAATGGTAGAACAAGTGAACCAAATTCCTAAAACATTGTCAAGGGGACATGGTTTGGTGTAAAAGATATGGAGATTTTCTCTTTGAGCATATCTGACCTTGTTTCTATGCTGTTCTCTCCTAACTCCTAAAGGGGAAAAAAACAGTCACATGGTGTTCTAAACTGCTGATGCCTAGGTACATAAGAAAAGAGCTGGTCTGCTTACACCTGTGATGGGAGACCTCTGCCTGGGCCACCAGGCCTCCATTGCCAACCAGTGTAGGGAGAAAGTGATCCACCTGCCCACTTGTGTGGAAAAGCCAGCAACAGGAGGACTCCAGACACAGGTACTGAGGAAGAGCCAGAAAAGAGAACTGGTCTCCAAGGAACACTGACACCTGGGCCTGTAGGAAAGACAAGCCACAGTCAGAGAGAGAAGACCAGCTAAAACCAGAGATAACAAGATGGCAAAAGGCAAGGGCAAGAACACAAGGAAAATAAACTAAGACTACTTGGCTTCATCAGAACCCAGCTCTCACACCACAGCCAGCCCTGGATACCCCAACACACCAGAAAAGGAAGACTCAGACTTAAAATCACGTATCAAGAGGATGATAGAAGATTTTAAGAAGGAAATAAATAACTTCCTTAAAGAAGTTATTTCTTTAAGGAAGAGAACACAAGAGAACACAGATAAAAAACTGGAAACAATTAAAGAGGACACACCAAAATTCCTTAAAGAATTACAGGAAAACACAATCAAATGGGCAGAATTACAGGAAAACACAATCCAATCAAACAAATGAACAAAGCCATTCAGGAATTAAAAACAGAAATAGAAACAGTAAACATATCACAAAGGGAGACAGTCCTGGAGTTAGAGAACACAGGAAAGAAATCAGGAGTCATAGATGCAAGCATCACAAACAGAATACAAGAGATGGAAGAGAGAATCTCAGATGCGGAAGATACCATAGAAAACACGGACACAACAGTCAAGGAACACAAGAAATGCAAAAAGCTCCTAACCCAAAACATCCAAGATATCCAGGATGCAATGAGAAGACAGAACCTGAGGATAATAGGTATAGAAGAGAGTGAAGACTTCCCAACTTAAAGGACCAATAAATATCTTCAACAAAACTATAGAAGAAAATTTCCTTAACCTGAAGAAAGAGATGAACATAAATATACAAGAAGCCTACAGAACGCCAAATAGACTGGACCAGAAAAGAAATTCTTCCCATCACATTATAGTCAAAACACCAAATACACAAAACAAGGAAAGAATATTAAAAGCAGTAAGGGAAAAGGGGCAAGTAACATATATAGGCAGACCTATCAGAATTACACTAGACTTCTCACCAGAGATTATGAAAGCTAGAAGATTCTGGGCAGATCTCATACAGACTCTAAGAGAACATAAATGTCAGCCCAGGCTGCTATACCTAGCAAAACTCTCAATAATATAGATGGTGAAACCAAAATGTTCTATGACAAACCCAAATTTGCACAGAATGTTTCTACAAACCCAGCCCTACAAGAAGAATACATGGAAAACGCCAACTCAATGAGGGAAACTACACTCAAGAAAAAACAAGAAAGTAATCTTTCAACAAACACAAAAGAAGATAGCCACATAAACGACATAAAAAATGACAAGAAATAACAATCACTATTTTTTAATATCTCTTAACATCAATAGTCCCAACTCCCCAATAAAAAGACATAGACTGCCAGACTTGATCCATAAACAGGACCCAGCATTTTGCTGCATCCAAGAAATGTACCTCTGTGTTATGACAAACACTACCTCAGAGTAAAGGGCTGGAAAACAATTTTCCAGGCAAATGGCCCCAAGAAACAGGCTGGAGTAGCCATTCTAACATCAGATAAAATTGACTTCAACATAAGTCATCAAAAAAAGATAAAGGACACTTCATACTCTTCAAAGGAAAAATCTACCAAGAAGAACTCTCAGTTCTGAACATCTATGCCCCGAATGCAAAAGCTCACAAATTCATAAAAAATACTCTACTAAAGCTCAAAGCACATAATGAACCTCACACAACAACAGTGGGAGACTTCAACACCCCACTATCAACAATGGACAGATCATGGAACCATAAAGTAAACAGAGACACCGTGAAACTAACAAACACGATGAACCAAAAGGATTTAATGGATATCTATTGAACATTTCATCCTACATCAAAAGAATATACCTTCTTCTCAGCACCTCATGTTACCTTTTCCAAAATTCATCATATAATTGGTCACAAAACAAACCTCAACAGATATAAGAAGGTTGAATTAATCCCATGCCTCCTATCAGATCACTACGAATTAAGGTTGGTCTTTAATGGCAACAACAACAGCACAAAGCCCACATACACATGGAAGCTGAGCAATGCTCTGCTAAATGATAACATGGTTAAGGAAGAAATAAAGAAGGAAATTAAAGACTTCCTAGAATTTAATGAAAATGAAAGTACAACTTATCAAGTCCTATGGGAAAAAAAGAAAGCAGTGATAAGAGGTAAACTCAGCTCTGAAGGCCTCCAAAATGAAACTGGAGAGAACATATACTAACAGCCTAACAGCACACCTGAAAGTTCTAGAACAAGAAGAAGCTAATACACCCAAGAGGAGTAGAAGGCAGGAAATAATCAAATTATGGGCTGAAATCAACCAAGTGGAAACAAAAAGAACTATACAAAGAATCAACAAAACCAAGAGCTGGTTCTTTGAGAAAATCAACAAAATAGATAAACCCTTAGCCAGACTAACCAGAGGGCACAGAGACGGTGTGCAATTAATAAAAATAGAGATGAAAATGGAGATATAATAACAGACTCTGAGGAAATTTATAATATTATCAGATCCTACTACAGAACCCTATATGCAACAAATTTGGAAAATCTGAAGGAAATGGACAAGTTTCTAGACAGATAGCAATACCAAAGTTAAATCAGGATTAGATAAACCATCTAAACAGTACCATAACCCCTAAAGAAATAGAAGCAGTCACTAAAAGTCTCCCAACCAAAAAAAGCCCAGGACCAGTGGGGTTCAGTGCAGAATTCTATCAGACTTTCAAAGAAGACCTAATACCAATACCCTTCAAGTAATTCCATAAAATAGAAACAGAAGGAACACTACCTAATTCATTCTATGAGGCCACTGTTACACTGATACCAAAACCTCAAAATGACCTAACAATAAAAGAAAACTTCAGACCAATTTCCCGTATGAATATCTATGCAAAAATACTCAATAAAATACTTGCAAACCGAATCCAAGAACATATCACAACGATCATTCACCATGATCAAAGAGGCTTCATCCCAGGGATGCAGGGATGGTTCAATACCCGGAAATCAATCAATGTTATCCACTACATAAACAAACTCAAAGAAAAAAACCACATGGTCATTTTGTTAGATGCTTAAAAATCCTTTGACAAAGTTCAACATCCCTTCTTGATAAAAGGCTTGGAAAGATCAGGAATTCATGGAGCACACCTAAACATAGTAAAAGCAATATACAGCAAACCGGTAGCCAACGTCAAACTAAATGGAGAGAAACTCGAAGCAATCCCACTAAAATCAGGGACTAGACAAAGGTGCCCACTCTCTCGCTATCTATTCAATATAGTAGTTGAAGTTCTAGCTAGATCAATCAGACAACAAAAGGAGATCAAAGGGATACAAGTTGGAAAGGAAGAAATCAAAATATCACTATTTGCAGATGATATGATGGTATACTTAATTCACACAAAAAACTCCACCCGAGATCTGCTACAGCTGATAAACAACTTCAGCAAAGTGGCTGGATACAAAATTAACTCAAGCAAATCAGTAGCCTTCCTATACTCTAAAGATAAACAGGCTGAGAAAGAAATTAAGGAAATAACACCCTTCACAATTGTCACAAACAATATAAAATATCTTGGTGTGAATTTAACCAAACAAGTTAAAAATATAAAATATCTTGGTGTGACCCTAACCAAACAAGTGAAAAATCTCTATGACAAGAACTTCAAGCTTCTGAAGAAAGAAATTGAGGAAGACCTCAGAAAATGGAAAGATCTCCCATGCTCATGGATCAGCATGATTAATATAGTTAAAATGGCCATCCTGCCAAAAGCAATCTACAGATTCAATGCAATCCCCATCAAAATCCCAACTCAATTCTTCATAAACTTAGTAGGAGTAATTATCAAATTCATATGAAATAACAAAAAAACCCAGGATAGCCAAAACTGTTCTCAACAATAAAAGGACTTCTGGGGGAATCAGCTTCCCTGACTTCAAGCTGTACTACGGAGCAGTAGTGATAAAAACTGCATGGTATTGGTACAGTGACAGGCAGGTAGATCAATGGAATAGAATCGAAGTCCCAGAATTGAACCCACACACTTATGTCACTTGATTTTTGACTAAGGAGCTAAAACCATACAGTGGAAAAAAGACAGCATCTTCAACAAATGGTGCTGTTTCTACATGTCGAAGACTGTGAATTGATCCATTCCTATCTCCTTGTACAAAGCTCAAGTCCAAGTGGATCAAGGACTTCCACATAAAACCAGATACACCGAATCTAATAGAAGAGACAGTTGAGAAAACTCTAGCACATGGAACACATTGGCACAGGGGAAAAGTTCTTGAACAGAACACCAGTGGCTTGTGCTCTACAATCAAGAATCGACAGATGGGACCTCATAAAATTACAAAGCTTCTGTAAGGCAAAGGACTCTGTAAATAGGACAAAATGGCAACCTTCAGATTGGGAAAAGATCTTTACCAATCCTATATCAGATTGAGGGATAATATCCAATGTCTACAAAGAACTCAAGAAGTTAGACTCCAGAGATCCAAATAACCCTGCAAAAAATGGGGACGAGAGCTAAACAGAGAATTCTCAACTGAGGAAACTCAAATGGCTGAGAAGCACCTAAAGAAATGTTCAACATCCTTAGTCATCAGGGAAATGCAAATCAAAACCACCCTGAGATTTCACCTCACACCAGTCAGAATGGTTAAGATCAAAACTCAGGTGACAGCAGATATTGGCGAGAATGAGGTGAAAGAACACTTCTCCATTGCTGGTGGGAATGTAAGTTGATACAACCTCTCTGGAAATCTGTTTGGCGGACCCTCAGAAAAATGAAAATAATACTACCTGAGGACCCAGCTATTCCACTCCTGGGCATATACCAAGAAGATGCTCCAATATGTAATAAAGACACATGTTCCACTATGTTTGTATCAGTCATATTGCATTAGCCTGAAGCTGGAATCAACCCAGATGTCTCTCCACAGAAGAATGGATACAGAAAATGTGGTACATATACACAATGGAATACTACTCATCAATTAAAAAACAATGATTTCATGACATTTGCAGACAAATTGATGGATCTTGCAAATATCATCCTGAGCTAGGTAACTCAGTCAAAAAAGAATGAACATTGTATGTACTCAGTGTTAAGTGGTTATTAGCCCAAGAGTTTGAAATACCCAAGAGTCACCTCACTGCAACATTAGGGCATAGTGGGAGGTCCCAGATGGAGGACTTGGAGAAGGGACTGAAGGAGCTGAGGGAGTTTGCATCCCCAGAAATGCAGCAACAGTGGCAACTGGCCTGACCCCCTGAGACTCCTGGAGACTGATCCACCAACCAAAGAATACACATTTAGTGATCCATGTTACTGGCCACATATGCAACAAGAGAGGGTCTTGTTAACCATCAGGGGGAGGAGAGGCCCTTGGGCCTGAGGGTATTAGATCCCGCAGTATATTAGAGTGTCAAGGAGGGAAGACAGGAGTGGGTGGGTGTATGGGTGGGTAGGGGAATACCCCAATAGAGGCAGGGGTTGGGGAAGGATATAGGGAGGTTCCAAAGGGTAGATCTGGAAAGGGGAAAACATTTGAAATGTAAATAAAATATGAAAATAATAAAAAAGAGCAAACAGAGAATTCTCAACTGAGGAAACTCGAATGGCTGAGAAGCACCTAAAGAAATGTTCAACATCCTTAGTCATCAGGGAAATGCAAATCAAAACAACCCTGAGATTCCACCTCTCTCCAGTCAGAATGGCCAAGATCAAAAACTCAGGTGACAGCAGATGTTGGCGAGGATGTGGAGAAAGAGGAACACTCCTCCATTGCTGGTGGGAATGCAAGCTGGTACAACCAGTCTGGAAGTCAGTTTGGCAGACTCTCAGAAAAATGATCATGATACTACCTGAGGACCCAGATATTCCACACCTGGGCATATACCCAGAAGATGCTCCAATATGTAATAAAGACCCATGTTCCACTATGTTCATAGCAGCCGTATTTATAATAGCCAGAAGCTGGAAACAACCCAGATGTCCCTCCACAGACGAATGGATACAGAAAATGTGGTACATTTACACAATGGAATACTACTCAGCTATTAAAAACAATGACTTCATGAAATTCGTAGACATATTAATGGATCTTGAAAACATCATTCTGAGCCAGGTAACGCAGTCACAAAAGAATGAACATGGTATGTACTCACTGTTAAGTGGTTATTAGCCTAAAAGTTTGAAATACTCATGAGTCACTTCGCAGGAACAGTAGTACTGAGTACGAGGTCCCAGATGGAGGGCTTGGAGAAAGGACTGAAGGAGCTGATGGAGTGTGCAGCCCCAGGGAGGTAGCAACACTGCCAACTGGACTCACCCCCCATACTTCTGGAGACTGATCCACCAACTAAAGAATATACATGGAGGGACCCATAGTGCTGGCCACAAAGACTGCAGAGGAGGGTCTTGTTACCCGTCAGGGGGAGGAGAGGCCCTTGGGCCTGAGGGTGTTATATCCCCCAGTATAGGAGAATGTCAAGGAGGGAAGACGAGAGTGGGTGGGGGGGTGGGGTGGGGAGGTGGGTTGGAGAATATCCCCATAGAGGTAGGGAGAGGGCAGAGGGAATGGGGAAGTTCCAAAGGGGAGGTCTGGAAAGGGGGAAACATTTAAAATGTAAATAAAATATGAAAAAAAAGAAAGTAGATTGATTTGGGAAAATTAATTTTGAGTGTTAAGTCGACCATGGCTAGAATCAAAGGAATGAAAACTACCAATTCTGAATAGAAGCCTGTGAATCCAGAGTCAAATACAATTTGAAAAGTTTTGATGGAATTATTGCTTTACTTGGTGCATTATTCTTGATAGGCCATGCATGTAGCTCCCATGTCCACAGTACTTCATTCCTGTTATTTACAAACAGATACCAGTATAATTCACTAAATCATTAGAATGAACCCTAAACACACATATACTTGTTCACTGAAGATCTAAGGAAATGAAAGAAGTTCTAGACTTATAAGACCTACCAAAATTAAGCCAACCTATACAAAGTAACTCAAACACATTGCAAGCAATGAAATTAATAAATATAAGATTGATTTTGCTTTTTAATCTTCTAGTGTATTTTTATTCTTTGCATCCACTGCCTATCCTCAGGAATATTTCTATTAGGGTATCCCAGAAGCTCTATTGGGCTGAGGCTAAGGTAGGAGATTTTTCCTGACATTTTAAATCTTCCATGACTATAATTCTAGGCATATTCTTTGTACAATAGTTGCTAAATGCAAACACTGACAATATACAACAAAAAGAATAGGAAGTGATATAAGAGAAAAAGAACAAATAATACAAAAGGCAGGCTCATTAGTAAAATACCTGCAATACAAAAGATACTATAACAACAATCATGGAATGTACTCACTTCTAATTAGATATTAACCATACAGTAAAAGACCAACATGCTAGAGTTCACAAACACAAAGAGTATAAGTAACAAGAAGAGAATTATGGGAGGTGCAAGGATCTCCCTGGGAAATAGTAAATAGATTTCGCAGATGTACTGGTGGAGAGCGAAAAGAGGGATCAAGTGGAGGGAAAATGGGGGGGGGAAATACTTTAAGAAATGACTGGAAATGGGGGCATGTTCAAGATGAGGTAAAATCTTGTGCAATGGAAACTCCATGATATATTTGAGAGTAACCCTAGCAAAAGACATCAAGTAGTGGGAGAGATGAGGCCTGAGTCCGCCTTCCTTTTTTAACCAGGAAAGGCCTCAAGTGTAATATTTGGATACCGATCCATCCACAAAAGTTTCAACCTACCTTAGACCAAACCTAGCAGAAGTATCATAAAAGATACCAGTGAAACTTCATCCCCAAACTAAGGGGAGTAGAGGCAGAGTACCACAGCCAAATATTAGTCAGAACACAGGGATTCTGCGAGGAAGGTGAGAAAGAAATGGAGGAACTAGAGGTGTCAGGGACTTATGGAACATAACGTGAGGACACAGCCCACAGACTCAAGTGACTGGACCTAATGGGAGTTTTCAGAGATCAGGGAGCCTCTAGTGAGTCTCACTTAGGTCCTCTGCATATATGTCATGGCTGAATAGCTTGGTGTTCTTGTGGGAATTCTAACACTGGGAGTAGGGATTTCCCTGATTCTTTTGCCTAATTGTGGGACACTTTTCTTCACTATGTTGCCTTGTACAGGCTTGATGTGATGGTGAGAAGGAAGTTGGGGCAGAGGAAAGTGAGTAGAACCTTCTGTCAGTGTGTAACATAAGAGTGAAGAACAAAAAATAAAAATATTTGAGGAAACAATACACATTCAAAATATTGACGTTGAAGAAATTAATACAAATATCTCAATCATAAGTCTTGAATTACTATTGCTTCAATTCCACACTAAAAAGACTCAGACTAACTATTTGGATCAGAAAACAGGATTCATTTATTTCTCTTAAGAAACACTCCTCCCAAATAATGAAGGACACACCTTTAACATAAAAGGACAGAAATGTATTTTATTCAGTAGAATTAAGGCAGAAAACAGGCATATTATTTCTAATATATGAGAGAATACACTTCAGTAGAAAATTGGTTGGGAGAGGTAAAATGGATACTTGTTACTGTATAAATAAAAGAACACACTGAAGGACATTGCAATCATACACATAAGTGCACAAAACGAAGAAGCATCTAATTTCATAAAACAAACAATAGTGCATCTAAAACTACAGATTAATCACAACATAATGAGAGTAGGGGATTCCAATAATGCACTCTCTCTGATATTCCTTTCCAAGCAGAGAAACCTTATACTTAAATGGTATTATGCATTAAATAGATATAACAAATAAATATATTCACCTTCTTGTCGGTATTCTGTGCAACAGTCTCTAAAATCTATCACATAATAAGAAACAAATCAAGCCAAATAAATTTAGGAAAATTGAAGTATCATACTGTGTCAAAGAACCAGAGAAAAACTGCATTTCTGCCAATAGAGAAAGAAAATATTGAACGTAATCAAACTCACGATGGCTAAACAACACACAACTGATTTAGATTTCTGTCTAGGAAGAAATCATGAAGGAAATTTAAAAATTGCTAGTTCTGAAAAAAAGAAAACCACAATATACAAAATATGTGGGTCACAATAAATTAATGCTAATAATACATAATTCCAAAAGACAAAGGATCTCAAATTAATGAGTTTTTGATAGCTTCTGGGGCCAGAGACCTCAGCCTGTGCTGCCAGGCTCCATAGCCAAATAGCACCAGGAGAAAACTAGCCTGCCAGGCATGTGGACAAGCCTGTAAGCAGAGGAAAGACAAACATTACTGCACAGTGGGACCCATACAAAACCCTCAGGACACAGGGACTAAGGAGCAGCCTAGGACAGGAGGCTTCTAGTTTCCATCTCTGGCAAGGGACCTCAGTCTGTGCCACATGGCTCCATATCCAAATAGTGCAGGTAAAGAGCTAGCCTCCCAGGAGTGTGTACAAGCCTGTGATCGGAAGTAAGGCCATGACCTCTGCTCAGAGAGACTGGCCCAGAACCCTCAGGGCACAGGGACTGAGGAGTGGCCATCAGATTTCCTTCTGCTGCAGGAAGCTGATCCTATAATACAGGGCTCCATACTCAAATAGTGCCAGGAGAAAGCTGGTCTCCCAGGAGTTCTGACACACCTCCTTGCACTGGAAGATCACCACTTCTGTTCAATTTCCTTGATCAAGAGGGACCCACATAGAGCATTCAGGACATAGGAACCTAGAAAAAGCTGGGGACTGATTCTTTCTGGTTTCTGTCTGTGCCCCAGAGCTGAGCCTGTACCATAGTTCTCCAAACCCAAATTCCTCCCAGAGAGAACTGGTCTCCAAAGAGTACTGACACAGTGGCTTGCAGGAAGGACAATCCACATTCAAAGAGAGCAAGATTAGCTAACATCAGAGATAACCAGATGGAGAAAGGCAGGGGTAAGAACATAAGGAACAAAAACCAAGGCAACATGATATCATCAGAACCTAGTTCTCCCACCACAGCGAGACCTGGATACCCCAACACACCAGATAAGCAAGACTCAGATTTAAAATCACTTCTCATGATGATGATAGAAGACTTTAAGAAAGAAATAAAAACCTCCCTTACAGAAATACAAGAGAACACAGGTAACAGCTAGAAGTCCTTAAACAAGAAATATAGGAAAACACAATCAAACAGGCAAAGTAAATGAATAAAACCATCCAGGATATAAAAATGGAAATAGGAACAATAAAGAAATCACAAAGGGAGACAACCCTGGAGATAGAAAACCTAGGAAAGAAATCAGGAGTCATAGATTTAAGCATCACCAATGGAATACAAGAGATAGAAGAGAGAATCTCAGGTGCAAAGGACACCATAGAAAACACTGACACAACAGTCAAAGAAAATGCAAAGTGCACAAAGCTCCTAGCCCAAAACATCCAGGAAATCCAGGAAACAATGATAAGACCAAACCTAAGGATAATAGGTATAGCAGAGAGTGAAATACAAAAACTAAAGAAAGAGATGAACATAAGTATTCCAGAAGCCTACAGAACTCCAAATAGATAGGACCAGAAAATAAATTCCTCCTATCACATAATAGTCAAAACACCAAATGCATGAAACAAGGAAAGAATATTGGAAGCAGTAAGGGAAAAAGGCCAAGTAACATATAAAGGCAGACCTATATAAATTATACCAGACTTCTCTCCAGAGACTATGAAAGATAGAAGATTCTGGACAGATCTCATACAGACCCTAAAGGAACACAAATGCCATCCGAGGCTGCTATATACAGCAAAACTCTCAATTATCATAAATGGTGAAACCGAGATATTTCATGACAAAACCAAACTTGCACAATATATTTCTACAAACCCAACCCTACAAAGAACAATAAATGGAAAACACCAACACAAAGAGGGAAACTACACCCTAGAAAAGAAAGAAAATAATTTTCCAATAAACCCAAAAGAAGATAGCCACACAAACATGAAAATAACATTGAAAATAACAGGAACCAAAAATAACTATTCATTAATATCTCTTAATATCAAACGACTCAATTCTCCAATAAAATGACAAAGGCTAAGAGATGGGATACATAAATAGGACCCAGCATTTTGCTTCATACAGAAAACACACCTTAGTGTTAAAGACAAGCACTACCTCAGAGTAAAGAGCTGGAAAACAATTTTCCAGGCAAATAGTCCCAAGAAACAGGCTAGAGTAGCAATTCTAATATCAGATGAATTTGACTTTCAACTAAAAGTCATCAACAAAGATAAGGAAGGACACATCATACTCATCAGAGGAAAAATCTAATAAGAAGAACTCTTAATTCTGAATATCTATGCTCCAAAGGCAAGGGCACCCACATTCATGAAAGAAACTTTACTAAAGCGCAAAGCACACATTGTGCCTCACACAATAATAGTGGGAGACTTCAATACTCCACTCTCATCAATGGACAGATCTTGGAAACAGAAACCAAACAGACACACAGTGAAACTAACAGAAGTTATCGACCAAATGGATTTAACAGATATCTATAAAACATTTCATCCTAAATCAAAAGAATATACTTTCTTCTCAGAATCTCATGGTACTTTTGCAAAAATTGACTATGTAATTGGTCACAAAACAAATCTCAACAGATATGAGAAGATTGAAATAATGCCATTCCTCCTATGATATCACTAAGAATTAAGGAAGATCTTCAATGGCAATATAAACAACAGAAAGCCCACATACACATAGAAGCTGAACAAAACTCTATGCAATGATAGCTTGGTCAAGATTGAAGAGAAGAAAGAAATTAAAGACTTGCTAGAATTTAATGAAAAGGAAAGTACAACATATCCATCTTACAGGACACAATGAAATCAATGTTAATAGGAAAACTTATAGCTCTGAGTGCCTCCAAAAAGAAACTGGAGAGAACAAACACTAGCAACTTAATAGCACACCTGAAAGCTCTAGAAAAAAGAAGCTAATACACCCAAGAGGAGTAGAAGGCAAGAAATAATCAAACTCAGGCATGAAATCAATCAAGTGGAAAGAAAAAGAACTATACAAAGAATCAATAAAACCAGGAGCTGGTTCTTTTATAAAATCAATAAGATATAAAAACCCTTAGCCAGACTAAGCAAAGGGCACAGAGACAGGATCCAAATTAACAAACTCAGAAATGAAAGGGAAATATAACAACAGAAACTGAGGGAAATCTAAAAATCATCAGTTCCTACTACAAAAGCCTATACTCAACAAAATTGGAAAATTTGGATGAAATAGACAATTTCTTAGACAGATAATAATATTCACACCAAAGTTAAGTGAGGATCAGATGAACCATCTAAATGTTCCCATAACACCTAATAAAACAGGAGCAGTCATTAAAAGTCTCCTAACCAAAAATAGCCGAGGACCAGATGGGTTTAGTTTAGAATTCTATCAGACCTTCAAAGAAGACCTAATACCAATACTTTTCAAACTACTCCACAAAATAGAAACAGAAGGATCAATACCCAATTCATTCTATAAAGTCACAGTTACACTGACCCCAAAACCCCAAAAAGACACAACAAAGAAGAAAAAAAACTTCAGACCAATTTCCCTTACGAATGTTGATGCAAAAATACTCTATAAAATTCTCTCAAACCTAATTCAAGAACACAGCAAAACGATCATTCATCATGATCAAGTGAGCTTCATCCCTGGGTGCAGGAAACGTTCAATACCCAGAAATCCATCAATGTAATCCACTACATAAACAAACTCAAAGAAAAACCCCATGGCCATTTAATTAGATGCTAAAAAAGCATTTGACAAAATCAAAACCACTTCATGATAAAATTCTAAGAAAGATGTGAATTTCAAGGCCCATACCTACACATATGAAAAGAAATATACAGCAAACCAGTAGCCAACATCAAACTAAATGGAGAGAAACTTGAAGAATTCCCACTAAAATTAGGGACTAGACAAGGCTGTCCACTCTCTCCCTATCTATTCAATATAGTACTTGAAGTTCTAGCTAGAGCAATTAGAGAACAAAGGGAGGTCAAAGGGATAAAAATTGAAGAAGAAGAAATCAAAATATCATTATTTGCAGATGATATGATCATATACTTAAATAACCTGAAAAACTCCACCAGAGAACTGCTACAGCTGATAAACAACTTCAATAAAGTGACTGGATATCAAATTAACTCCAACACATCAGTAGCCATCCTATACTCGAAGGATAAACAGGCTGAAAAAGAAATTATGGAAATGAAACTCTTCTTAATCATCACAAACAATATAAAGTATCTTGGTGTGACTCTAACCAAACAAATGAAAGATCTGTATGACAAGAACATCAAGTCTCTCAAGAAAGAAATTGAAGAAGACCTCAGATGATGGAAAGATTTCCCATGCTCATGGATTA
The DNA here is from genome assembly GCA_019843965.1 of Rhynchomys soricoides. Classification (NCBI taxonomy): domain Eukaryota; kingdom Metazoa; phylum Chordata; class Mammalia; order Rodentia; family Muridae; genus Rhynchomys; species Rhynchomys soricoides. The sequence continues at coordinate 95,611 of JADRCH010007121.1, forward strand.
GGAGGATTAATATAGTAAAAATGGTCATCTTGCCAAAAGCAATCTACAAATTCAATGAAATCCCCGTCAAAACTCCAACTCAATTCTTCATAAACTTACAAAGAGCAATATTCAAATTCATTTGGAATAACAAAAAAACCAGGATAGCAAAAACTATTCTCAACAATAAAAGTACTTCTGAGGGAATCAGCCTCCCTGACCTCAAGCTGTACTACAGAGCAGTAGTGATAAAAACTGCATGGTATTAGTAAAATGACAGGCAGGTAGATCAATGGAATACAATTGAAGACCCAAAAATGAACCCACACACCTATCATCACTTGATCTTTGACAAAGAAGCTAAAACCATCCATTGGAAAAAAGACATAATTTTCAACAAATTGTGCTGGTTCAACTGGAGGTCAACATGTAGAAGAATGCAAGTTGATCCATTCCTATCTCCTGGTATAAAGCTCAAGTCGAAGTGGATCATAAAACCAGATACACTGATTCTAATAGAAGAGAAAGTGGGGAAAATTCTCAAACACATGGGCACAGGGGAACAGTTCCTGAGCAGAACACCAGTGACTTGTGATCGAAGATTCAGAATCAACAAATGGGACCTCGTAAAATTGCAAAGCTTCTGTAAGGCAAAAGACACTGGAAATAAGACAAAATGACAACCAACAGATTGGAAAAAGATCTTTACCAATCCTACATCCGATAGAGGGCTAATAACCAATGTATACAAAGAACTAATAAACTTAGACTCCAGAGAATCTAATAACCCTATCACAAAATGGGAACAGAGCTAAACAGAGAATTTTCAACTGAGGAAACTCGAAGGGCCGAGAAGCACCTAAAGAATTGTTTAACATCCTTAGTCATCAGGGAAATGCAAATCAAAACCACCTTCAGATTCCACTCACACCCTTCAGAATGGCTAAGATCAAATACAGGTGACAGCAGATGCTGGAGAGGATGTGGAAAAAGAGGAACACTCCTCCATTGCTGCTGGGATTGCAAACTCGTACAACCACTCTGGAAATCAGTTTGGTGGACTCTCAGAAAATTGGACATAATGCTATCTGTGGACCCAGCTATACCACTCCTGAGCATATACCCAGAAGATTCACCAACATGTAATAAGGACACATGCTCCACTATTTTCATAGCAGCCATATTTATAATAGCCAGAAGGTTGAAACAACCCAGATGTCCCTCAACAGAGGAATGGATACAGAAAATGTGGTACATTTACACAATGGAATACTACTCAGCTATTAAAAACAATGACTTCATGAAATTTGCAGGCAAATGGATGGATCTTGAAAATATCCTGAGTGAAGTAATTTAGTCACAAAAGAACAAACACGGGATGTACTCACTGATAAGCGGATATTAGCCCAGAAGTTCGGAATACCCATGATTTAATTCACAGCTACTGGTGTACTGATTGTGAGGTCCCAGGTGGAATGGTTGGAGAAAGGATTGAAGGAGTTGAGGGAGTTTGAAACCCCATGGAGTGATCAGCAGTGTCAAATGGTCATGCCCTCTGGTACTCCTAGAGACTAGACCACCAACCAAAGAATACATATGGATGGACCCATGGTGCTGGCCACATATATGGCAGAGTAGGTCCTTTTTGGCCATAGGTGGGGAGATTGGCCCTTGGTTCTGAGAGGGTTAAATGCCCCAGTACAAGGGAAGGCCAGGGAGGGAAGACAGAAGTAGGTGTGTGGGTGGGGGAATACCCTCATAGAGGCAGGTGGAGAAGGGTTGTGATAGCGGATTTCCACATGGGAGACCTGAAAAAGGAAACATTTGAAATATAAATAAAGTATCAAAAAATAAAAATAAATAAGTTTTTAATATATACAAAGGCTTGGAAAGAGAGAAGCAACATCACACAAAGGATGAAAAATCAGACACTTAAAAAGGACTGAAATAATTGAAATAGAAACAAAAAGAAACTGTACAAGGACATCAAAATACTTTTTTCCTAATTAAATGTCTAATGATAGTTATGCAGGGTATAGAGCTCTTGGCCCATGGTTTACTGATTTCAGATTTTTCAGATTTGTGTACTCTCTCTTATGGCCTTCATGGTTGCTGATGAAAAGCCTTGGGCAAGTCAAATATTTCTGCCTTTTTATGTGAGTGGATGTTTTTCTTTTGATGCCATTAGGATCATTTCTCTGCATTTTATATTGGACATCCCAGCTATAATTGGTTGTGAAGGGTTTCTACCTATGCCCTCACTGGCACTGCATGCTGTGCTAAGTATATGGATAATATGCCCTAAATGATTGCTGGGGGACCAGCCCTGGTGGAGTCTTCTTTCTTGATGGTTCTTCTTGAAGCAGTTGAGTGGGAAGAGCAATGGTGGAGGGTAAGAATTTGTCCTATGAGATATTGGGGTAAGAGTTTGTCTTATGAGATATTTAGGATTTCTATATAATAGTAAAAAGTTTACTTATCTAAGTTACTTTGCGATTGTTGCTGGCCTTCTGTCTGTGTTCCTCTGAAGGCAGAAATTGGAGTTTTTGGCACTTAGCACCTCATCCTAAAACAGTAGGAGATTAAGTAAAGGATTGCTTGCTAGAGATGTTTCTCTTTTGTCCAGATGCTGCTTGCTTGTCAGACTAGGGAGTAGTTTTGAGTAATAAACTTTTGGTGAACCAGGAGAAGAGAATAACACTCACAGAAGGAAAAAAAAAAAACTTTTGTATAAGCAAATTTGCATGAAATCACATAAGTTCATATACAGGATCATGCATGCTCATTTGTGCATTTACATTGAAACCAGTTGGATTCAGCTTGAATACATCTTCAAAATTACATACGTACACACACACACACACACACACACACACACAATCACATACATACTTACATATGCATTTGGGGCAAAAGACCAAGTAACAATGCAGAAAGAATTTACTCATTCTGGATTTTAAAATGTGGTCCAGCCGGGTAGTGGTGGTGCACACCTTTAATCCCAGCATTTGGGAGGCAGAGGCAGGTGGATTTCTGAGTTCAAGGACAGCCTGTTCTACAGAGTGAGTTCCAGAACAGCCAGGGCTACACAGAGAAACCCTGTCTTAAAAAACTAAAAAAGAAAAAAAAACCATGTGCTCCAATCTTAATTACATGATAGAGGAAAAAACTTCTACCCTTTTAATGCTAAATGAATTAAACCCAAGTCTGTAAGAATAAAGCTTTGTTAATTTAGTAAGTCTAAGCCTGCCTTGTTATTAAGAAAAGAACTGTTCTGTCTCATGGCAAGGAGAAGCCTGCCTGCTCCTTCTGCTCTCTCTGCAGCTTCGTTTTTCCTATTTCTTTCTGCATTGTGCACATTGCTCTCTTAGATTTTTATGTTACCTATAATTTCTACATTATTCCACTCTGCATTCTCTTTCTAATCTTGATATCCTTCCTGCTCTGTTGTCACAATAATGCTCTTACTCTCAATGCCTTTTGTCATAATGCTGTGCCTATACTGCTAAGTTCTTCTTGAGTTCAATTCTGTCTAAAAAGTGTTCTGTCTAAAAAATTCTCCTCATCTCAGTTCTGTCTCTTCTCTTTTTCCTCAGCACTTAAACATCTTTCAGAATAAATGATCACATGTTATAAAGTTCATCACAAGTTCAAATCAAATCATAAATTGAAATAGAAGTTTACAACAGGAAATCTTTACATGCATATCTATATGACTAATTATCTGGCTAAACATTCATCACCTGTCACAGCTCCACAGGTTCATTGAAAGTTAAAAACTATAACTAAGTTATTAGTGAAGTTTTGTATAGATGAACACACTCAATGTTTTATCTTCTGTCCTAGCACCTATAATGAATTGCTAGTTGCCTTTTTATGACCTTTGGTTAATGGTTCTACAACCTCTTGCAATGTGCTCTGAGTAGTAGAAAGTCTGGTTAGTATTGAGAAACAATTAATTGGTGACATATGGGAGACAGGCAGATTTCTCATCACAGTTGTGACTATCAGAAAAGGACTTAATAGAAGTCCCACTATAAAAGAACTTAATAAATACTGTTATAATTGTAGGAGTTATTATAAGAACATCATAAAGAACTAAAAAATCATTTATTTGTCTATATAGCATCACTAGAAGACAGTACATCTTCGTAGATCTGCAGAGATCTTCTCAGAGGGGGTGGGTTAATACATAGTGATTGTTATATATGTTTAATAATAATAGGAAAAGAATATTAATAGCAGGAATCTTTCCTAAATGATTGCCTCCTGGGCCTTGCCTATCAGAGTTCTGTCATGGAGGTTAATCTAAGGTGGTCATCTCAGGAAGATCACCTGCTAGTTTTTAACTTGTCCTATGATGGCTCCTGACAAATGAGGAAGACACTCATTTTTTCTATACTGTAATGACATCTATACTGTAATGACATATTTTCACATTGGCTCTGCTTCATACCTGGTTATTGAGATCATGAGTGTTGTAATTAATATTAAAAATCTCAGCACAGGGTTACTTCCCCACCTTGCACCATTTGTGTTCCTAGGAGAAAGACACACACAGCCTTTACATTATAATTTCCCTTATGCAGCACAATAGCTGGGCCACTGCCTACCCTTCATGCTGTTAGAATCAACCTTCCTATTAAACAAACAAAAAAACAAGTTATCATTTGCTGCTTCATCTAGGCTGCTCTTAACTCCAATTGTCCATCCCCCATGGCCACATTTTTATAGCTCACCTAGTACTTGGTGGCTCTCCATTCTCTTTTCCTGCATATTCATCTTCTATTCCTTCCCTGACTCTTCTTATGGTCTCAACCCTGGGAAATCCTTTGTGTTATCCTAAGATGTAAGGGGGCATTTGCTGCTATGGAATACTGTACCACTGCTATGCTTGCAGTAGGAAGGAATAACCACAATATTCATCCTCCAAAAGGCCAGAGAATACAGTAGAAATGTATGTCAAAATAATGTAAGAGTCAGAGAAAGAGGTAACATATCAGGACTCTAGTACTCGGAAACTAGGCTAATTTGGTCCATTATAGTAAATGCCAATCCAACCAGAACTACCACAGTGAGAAACTACCTCAGAAACAAAACAAAACATAGAATCAATGAGATGAGATTGGATAAATCAGGCTCTGTCTACAATGATATAAAACTCCCAGGTCACACATAGTAAAGAGGTCATGGATTGAAGCATATACAGATATAATGGATACTTGGTTTGGTTCTATGCAGATATTGGAAATACTGGTGCTGCTCTAGCTCTTTTAGAAGCCACAGAGGTAGTAGGAACTCCAGTCTCAACTGCATGGCCTATTCTATCCCTAGCTCAATATCACAGCCTACAGTCCCCACAGAAGACTTCTAATCTACTGAAGGCCAATCTGTTACTAGGAAACCCAGGTAATAAATGACCAGTTGCCAGCTAATACCCCTTAACCCCAGCCCATTCCTCAATAACAATCCCTCTCCTAGGCTTCATATATTTTCACACAACGCTGACAGAAGACTCCTGCTCCACAGGAGCCCACATCAGTACTAGGAACCCCAGGAGAGTGCAATCACAGAGGTTGCTCCAGTTTGTAAAATGTATAGATCTAAATACGTAATCCTCAGCAGAGAAATCTCAAATGACCAGGATACTTTTAAAGAAATGATCAAACTCCTTAGGTATAAGGGAAATGAAAATCAAATATACGCTGAGATTCCATCTTATTCCCATCAGAATGGCTAAGATCAAATGTGACAGCTTCTACCAGTGAGGATGTGGTTCACAGTGAACACTCCTGCATTGAGGGTCAGAGTCCAAACTTGTACATGTATTTTGGAAATCAAGTAGTTGTTTTCTGAGTAAACTGGAAATTGATATACCTCAAATGGATGGAACTAGCAAATATCATCCTAAGTGAGGTAACCTAGACACAAAAGTATATGCATGGTATGTATTCACTTATAACTGGATATTAACGATAAAGTACAGGATAAGCATACTACCATCTACAGACCCAAAGAAGCCTAATATCAAGAGTACCCAAGAGAGGATACTTAAATATTATTCAGGTGAGAAATAAAATAGCTATCAAAGGTGGATGGAGGAAGAGAACTGGGTGGGAAAAGGGAGAACCATGAGAATGGGGCTGGGGAGTCAGGTCTATGGAGAGCAAGGCCATCTGTAGCAACTGCCAGATACCTGGAATTCGTGAGGTCCCTGTAGTCTACGGGGAGAATCTGACTGAGTCTCCTAGCAGTGATGGAGATAGGGCCTGACTTGGACACCTCCTGTAGCTAGGCAGGACTCCCTATGCAGGGATAAGGACAGAAACCCACCCACAAAACTTTGACCCACGATGAATTCTACTTAGAAGTAATACAGGGACAAAGATAGTGCAGAGATTGAGGGAAAGGCCAACCAATGGCTGGCCAAAATTGAGACCCATCTCATAGATAAGAAACAAGCAGACACACATTGTGCTGAAGGAGTAGCTGAGAATTCTACATCTTGATCTGAAGGCTCCAAGGGAAAGACTTGCTCCACTGGTAGCTAGGAGAATGCTCTCTCTGCCACACTAGGATGAACTTGAGAATAAATGTAGACCCCCTACATAGTGACACAGACACACTTTCTACAAGGCCACACCTCTTAATAGTGCTACTTCCCATTGGCCAAGCATAATTAAACCATCACTGGACCATTAAATTAGAATGTTAAGTAGACAATGTCTAGAATAAAAGAAAACATATTAAGTCACAGTCTTCTTTGTCTCTAAAGATTTCCATAATTACTTCCATGGGTTCAGTGGGGTAGAAGGATTGAATCCAATTGTAGGTGTCATCATTCCATAGGCTGTGAACCCAGGCTGCATGAAAAATATAAAGTTAGATAACAACCAAGGCCATTTATCTGTGCTCAAATCTACTGTTGCACTGGGCCAAACAACTTCAGGTTAATGTTCTCTCTGGCATGGCATAGCATTTTTTCAAACTGAGAGCCAAAAGATACATTCCCTTCCTTGAGTTGCTTATGTCAAGTTATTTTCCACAAATGTATCAAGTATCTCGAACAGTGGGTTTTGTGTAATGGCATTGAAGGACTAAGTTTCATGAAGAGTAAATATATACATGGCATAACACACACTTAAAAGCTCACCTTCCTGAAGAATACGAAATAAGTACTCAGGAAGAGCCAGGCAGTGGTGGCACATGTCTTTAATTCCAGCACTTGGGAGGCAGAGGCAGATGGATTTCTGAGTTCGAGGCCATCCTGGTCTACAGAGTGAGTTCCAGGACAGCCAGGCAGGGCTATACAGAGAAACCCTGTCTCGAAAAACCAAAAAAAAAAAAAAACAAAAAACAAAAAAATAGTACTCAGGAAGACAGTCAAGACTGTGTTAAAAATTCTACATGTTGACTTATGGATTATTCCTCTCTAGATATTTATCCTTTGTATATATAGTGCAGTGTAGAAACCAAAGAACATGGCCTGTATTTAGCTGCCTCAGCAGACAAATATTACTCACATCTGTATCCACCATAACACACTTATGACTACTAATTGAAAACTGCAGAGAAAAACATCAGTTTAAATCATCAGTACCCACCAACACAGGAGAGAGATATAAAATAATACATCTAAACTAATGAGGCACATCTATAACTACTGGGACCAGTGATAGACATGAAGCCAGGACAGCCTTTTGACCCAGTTCAAGCAAACCTGAGCTGAGTGGTGCAATCACTGTCATTTGATCTGTCACTTTTGAGTTCTGGAGTCTGCTTGTTGCATTCCTAAAGACTTTCTGCATTATGCTGCATTTTCAGACATTTCCTGAGTAAATTGTGTACTTCTAGAAAAATTCTAAAATTAGCTTTATGTATCCCTACATGTAAGTCTTCTTTATGCACGTAAGATCATTAAGCACAGAAAAGTACATGGTAGATGAGGTTATTAGTACAGGAGTCTTCTTGTGGTATCTGCCTCTGAATGAACTCTAACAGTATAATTGCTACAGGGTTAATGTAGACAATTGAAAAATTCTGACTGCCCAGGAGACCACTTCATAGATTCATGGATTTCCTTTATAATACACTTGTAGTTCTCTGAGAATGTAGTTTAAAGATTGGGGATCATACAGGAAATACTCCCCGGAAGAATAGAATGCAGTAACTAACAGAGATTGATGAAAATCTCTGTAGATGATGAAATGTAAAATAGCCATTAGATTTGCTATTCCAAAGAAGACTGGTTCTGATTCTGTCTCTTTGGGTGGAGTGCTTTGAAACTGGAAACACTACCAGAATAAAAAACATGTGTCATATAAACTATAACATGCTTTGGAGGGGACATTCTTTAGAGTATTTCAAGTAGAGTTGTAGAACTGATAATAAAAATAAAATTTGTTCTTTTTCTATTTTGCAATTGTGATTGGACATGTTAGTTTGTACTTGTAATGAAAAATCAAACATATAAACTATACCTCTTTGATAATCATTAGTCTATCCTTGTTCTGTGAAAGATCTGTATAAATAAAGACACAATCTGGTTGCTAGTAAGTCAAAGCTTCAGAAGCAGTATGATTGCTACTCAGTCAGATGTAAAAGATCCAGATGACAATTTGCATCTGATTCACTCCCTACTCTTGCTGATACCTTTTTCTCCTCTGCTGAATCCCGAAAATCTATTCTATCCAACATATCTCCAATTGGGATAGGGTAATTTCTTGTTTCTCTGGGAGGAGCTGTTTATTCTTTGGAACTAAGTAGATCCAGGGAATTATTTGGGACTTACCAGTACTAACTATGATCTTCCAAACTCCAAAGAGCTTCCACATACAAAACTCATGTGCATATGCTACCTATTTGCTCCACACAGGGATTCCTTCTATGAATTAATACACACTGGGGAAACATGGAAATTTCAGAAAATCACTTCTGGGAAAATCTTTAGAGGCTGTAAGCATGCTCAGTGAAAATTATCTTTTCCTGGCTTCAAGAAACTATAACTTGCAGTGGTGCCAAATGTTGAATATACTGCTCTACATTCAATACACGTTAGGGGTTAAGATTCTCCACCCTGATACAAAATCCCATTCATATGAGTTGGTTTTGTTTGTTTGTTTCCCAGCCTGCTTTTCAATAAATCTTTCACCTTAGGTTTGTTTCTCTGGTTTATGACATTTTGCACTTTGTCAGTACTTTTTTTAGCAATAGGAGTTGGAAATAACTGAACATATCATCTTGGAATTCAGAGTTTGAGATGTGAATACCTTTGAAGAGAACACATTTAACAAGCAAAAGACAAAAAGCTTCAAAAACGCCAAAATATCAGTGTGATACTTTATTTTAAATAAGTAAATAATTACAGGAGTACTGTGTGAGTGCAAGAAATTTTGTCAGGTAGTCTCCTGGCACATTTTGCAAACACAAGAACTCTCATTTATGAAAACGTCATCAGCCTGTTAGGAAGCATAATTGGCATTCAGGATACTCTGAACTCTTAGTGACCTTATCTCAATGAGGAACATAATCACAACAAAGAGTGATGGGGTGATTGTCAAGAGCCCCTTTGGAAACACATGAGTGCTGTTTTTCTTTATCAGGGCTTCTTTCTTCACTGGAAAGGTTAGTGGAAAGTCAAGGGTGGTTTTGCCATACAGATCTCCTACATGGTTCCAGTTCACAGAAATAATGGTACAAATGGTACTGAGGATCAGAATTAAAACAGAGCACTGGTAGCATATTATCTGAATCTCAGGATCTAAGGCTTTGATTATGCAGACCCTAATGGATGTTAAGCTAAAAATACCAAGTTTTATCAGCATTGCCAGTAATATTACATTGAAATTCAGGTGAAATTGTCCAGGTAGAGTTGATTGGGCTGTGTACCAGAATTGTGTTCTCAGCACCAGAGAAGTTAAATTCCCAATGGTAATAAGCTTCCCAGAGTTCGATGTAAACAAGCTGGACAACCTTACTGTCGAACTCTCAGAGACGCAAGTATCTGCTGCTGGCAAGGATGATTCCAAACCCCAGAGATAATAGGCTGCAAAGGAATCCGGTCACTCTGAAGATCCACTCTTTTACCCCTGCAAATCTGATGAGAAGAAAGTACAATTATAGTATAAATTATAGAATCAAGTGTGAAAAACAGAATGAGTCGTGGTTTCCAGGATATGAAGTAATGATTCCTTGCTCCTGCTATCTCAATTCAATTGATGATCTCCATGACAAAATGCAGGTAAGAAACTTCTAACACCCAGCTTCAAGATCTAAAACACAGTGAGCCTTCCCTTCCATTTCTGGATTGTGGTACATTCCAGATATAGCAAAGTTGAAAACCAGGAATAGCCATTACAGTGTCTGACCTAGGTCCTCTGCATATGTCATGGCTGAATAGCTTCGTGTTCTTGTTGGAATTCTAACAGTGGAATTGGGGGCTATCCCTGATTCTTTTGCCTGTTTGTGGGACAGTTTTTCTCCTACTGGGCTGCCCTGCCCAGCCTTGATTTGACGGTTTGTGCTCTGTGGTGTTATTGTAGTTTGTTGTACCATATTTGATTGATGTCCCAGGGAGGCTTGCTGTTTCCAAGGGGGGGTCATAAGGTGAGGAAACTTAGTAAGAAAGGAGCTTGTAGAGGAAGGAGAGACTGGGAAGAAGAAAGGGAGGGTAACCTACAGTCAGAGGATAATATAAGAGACAAGAATATATTGAAAGTATTTGAGGAGACATTAGATAATCAGCATGATGACAGCAGTAAATAATATACATCTCTATCATATGTCTTGAATTTTAATGATTCCAATTCTACAATAAAAAGGCACAGACTAAAGAATAGAATCCATCGATCTCTCCTTCAAAAAACACACCACCCCATTTATGAAGGATACCACTTAACATAAAAGGAGGGAAAGGGTGTTTAAATTGATTTAAAAAAGGGAAAAGAAGGTATATTGATTCTAATGACAACATATGCCTCAATGTAAAATTAATTAAAATATATAAAATGGTTATTTATTACTGATGAAAGACAAAATATACACCAAAGGACAGAAAGCATAAACCTCTCTGGACTAAACAAAGAAGCATCCAATTTCATAAAATGAACAACATTATATCTAAAACTACAGATTCATCACAACATAATGAGAGTCAAGGATTGCAAAAAAAAAAACAAAACAAAAAAAAACAAAACAAAACCATTCTAACAGATAGTCCTTTCAGAAAACAGAAACATTAGACTAAAATGTCCTCATACATTAAACAGAAATAACACATATCTAAAGAACATTCCAACTACATACTAATGTATCCATTCTCTTCTCAGTAGTGCAGAAAACATTCTCTAAAATATATCAGAAGAAAGGAAACAAAGCAAGGCAAAACAAATTTAAGAAAACTGAAGTAACATATTCTATGAAACACCAATGGAAAAGCTTCATTTCCATCAATAGAGATAGAAAATATGGAATGTACACAAATTCCTGGTGACTAAACAACACACTACTTACTCAATTAGACCTGTGACAAGAAATCATGAAGGAAAAAAAAATTTATCTTTTATTTCTTTATGTATTTCTTTCTGTATTTATTTCCCCTCCTGGTCCACCCTCCAACTTTT
>JADRCH010007129.1:0-17676 GCA_019843965.1 Rhynchomys soricoides
TCATAAGTTTAACAGGTCCTTCCATTACAGAGGAGCTGATTCACTGTGTTGGCTTCTAATTTCTGTTAGCACTGTCATATGATATATATACATACTGGTTAATACAGGAATATTGTAATAGGTGTAGCTTGTCTTACTGGTTTGCTCCACCACCCAGGGAAGTTTGGCACACCCAACGTCCTTTCACACCCCAGGGCATAGTCCTCATCTACACCTCATCTGCAATTGGAGCAGATCCAACCCCTGGTGTCCAAAGTCTACCTGGCTCCTGGAAGGTTTGTCCTAATCAGGGACACAGGAGGTCCCCTACCAGAGACAACACTGCCTGCTTCTCAGGAGGCCAGCTCCATTCAGAGACACCCAAGCCAGTTAACAACAGAGAACCAGATGGTGAGAGGCAAGCACAAGAACATAAGCAACAGAAGCCAATGGCACTTGGCACCATCAGAACCCACTTCTACCACTGCAAGCCCTGCATACCCTAACACACCTGGAAAGCAAGATTCTACCTGAAATCCCATCTCACAAAGATGATAGATGCCTTTAAGGAGGATATAAATAACTCCCTTAAAGGAATACAAGAAAACATAGGCAACCAGGTAGACACTCTTAATGAGGAACCAAATAAATCCTTTAAAGAAATATGGTGGGGAGAGGGCCTGGAGAGATGGCTCAGTGGTCAAGAGCACTGACTGCTCTTCCAAAAGTCTTGAGTTCAATTCCCAGTAACCACATGGTGGCTCACAACTATCTATAATGGAATCTGATGCCCTCTTTTGGTGTGTTGAGGACAGCAACAGTACCATATACATAAAAATATTTGGGCTGAAGAGATGGTTCTGTGGTTAAGAGAACTGGCTGCTCTTCCAGACATCCTCAGTTCAATTCCCAGCAACTACATGGTGGCTCACAGCCATCCGTAATGGGATCTAATGCCCTCTTCTGGTATGTCTTAAGACAGTTAAAGTGTACTCATATAAATAAAATAAATAAATTAAAAAAAAAAAAAGAAACACAGGAAACACAATCAAACACGTAAAGGAAATAAAACTGTTCAAGACCTAAAAACAGAAATAGAAACAATAAAGAAATTACAAATGGAGGCAACCCTGTAGATGGACAACTTAGGAAAGAGATCAGGAGCAACAGATGTAAACATCACCAACAGAATATAAGAGATAAAAGAGAGAATCTCACGTGTAGAAGATACATCGATCAAAGCAAATACAAAGTGTAAAAAGCTCCTAACCCAAAACAACCAGGAAATTCAGGACAAATTGGAAAGATCAAACCTAAGAATAATGGGAATAGAAGAGTGTAAAGATTCCCAGCTCAAAGGGCCAGAAAACATCTTCAACAAAATCATAGAAGAAAACTTCCCTAACCTAAAGAAAGAGATAGCCATAAATGTACAAGAAGCCTAGAGAGCATCAAATAGATTGGATCAGAGAAGAAAAACCTCCCATCACATAATGGTCAAAATACTAAATTCACAGAACAAAGAAAGGATGTTAAAAGCTATAAGGGAAAAAGGTCAAGAAACATATAAAGACCGACCTATCAGAATTACACCAAACTTCTCAATAGGACTCTAAAAGCCAGATGATACTAGACAGCTGTCATGCAGACCCTAAAAGAACACAAATGCTAGCTCAGGCTACTATACCCATCAAAACTCTCAATCACCATAGATGGAGAAGCCAAGATATTCTAGGACAAAACCAAATTCAAATAATATCTTTCTACTAATCCAGCACTACAGAGGATTCTAAAAGAAAAACTCCAACAGAAGGAGGGTAACTATACCCAAGGGAAAAAAAAGATATTAATCATCTCACAACAAAACCAAAAGGAGAGAGTCACATACACGTAATGCCACCCACAAGAACAAACATAACAGGAACTCACAGTCACCAGTTTTTAATATCTCTCAACATCAATTGACTCGATTCCCCAATAAAAAGACACAAGCTAACAGACTGGATACATAAACAGGATCCAGCATTTTGCCGCATACAAGAAACACACCTCAGTGACAAAGACAGCTAGTACCTCAGAGTGAAGGGCTATACAAAAGTCTTCCAAGCAAATGGTCCCAAGAAACAAGTTGAAGTAGCCATTCCAATACCCAATAAAATAGACTTTTAACCAAAAGGTATCAAAAAGACATGGGGAAGGACACTTCATACTCATCAAAGGAAAAATCTACCAGATTGAGCTCTCAATGCTGAACATCTAATGCCCCAAATGCAAGGGCACATTCATAAAAGAAACTTTACTAAAGCTCAAAACACACATTGAACCTCACACATTAATAGTGGGAGACTTCAACACCCCACTCTCACCAATGGACAGGCCATTGAAATATAAACTAAATAGAGACACAGTGGAACTAAGACAAGTTATGAACCAAATGGACTTAACAGATATCTAAAGAACATTTCACTCCAAAACAAGAGAATATACCTTCTTCTCCCCACCTCATGGAACCTTTTCCAATATTGACCATATAATTGGACACAAAACAAGCCTCAACAGGTATAAGAAGATTGAAATAATCCCATGCATTCTATCAGATCACCACCAACTAAGGCTGGACTTCAATAACAACAGAAACAACAGAAAGCCCATATATTCATGGAAACTGAACAACTCTCTACTCAATGATAACTTGGTTAGGGAAGAAATAAAGAAAGAAACTAAAGATTTTACAGAATTCAATGGAAATGAAGCCACAGCATACCCAAACTTATGGGACATAGTGAAAGCAGGAAAATACATAGCTCTGAGTGCCTCCAGAAAGTTCCCATACTAGCAACTTAACAGCACACTTTAAAGCTCTAGAACAGAATGAAGTAAACACACCCAAGAGGAGTAGATGGCAATAAGTAGTCAAACTCAGGGATGAAATCAACCAAATAGAAACAAAGAGAATTGTGCAATGAATCAAGAAAACCAAAAGCTGGTTCTTTGAGAAAATCAACAAGATAGATGAACCCTTAGCCAAACTAACTAAAGGGCACAACGACAGTATCCAAATCAACAAAATCATAAATGAAAAGGGAGACATAACAACAGAAACTCAGGAAATTCAAAAAATCATCAGATCTTACTACAAAAGCCTATACTCTACAAGACTGGAAAATCTGGATGAAATGGATGATTTTCTAGACAAATACCACATACTAAATTTAAGTCAAGATCAGGTAGGCTATTTTAACAGGCCCATATCCCCTAAGGAAATAGAAGTAGTCATTAAAATCCTCCCAACCAAAATAAGCCGAGGGCCATATGGTTTTAGTGTAGAATTCTACCAGACCTTCAAAAAAGAGCTAATACCAATACTCCTCAAACTATTCCACAAAATACAAACAGAAGGAACACTACCTAATCCATTCTATGAAGCCATAGTCATTCTGATACTTAAACCACACAAAGACCCAACAAAGAAAGAGAACTTCACACCAATTTCACTTATGAAAATCGATGCAAAAATACTCAGTAAAATTCTCACAAACTGAATCCAAGAACACATCAAGAACATCATTCACCATGATAAAGTAGGCTTCATTAGAGGGATACAAGGATGATTCAATATACTAAAATCTATCAATTAATCCACTGTATAAACAAACTCAAGGGGAAAAGTCACATGATCACTAGAGGCTGAAAAAGCCTTTGACAAAATACAACACCCCTTCATGTTAAAGGTCGTGGAGAGATCAGGAATTTATGGCACATACCTAAACACAATAAAAGCAATATTAAACAAACCAACAGCCTACATCAAATTAAATGGAGAGAAACTAGAAGCAATCCCACTAAAATCAGGGACAAGACAAGGCTGCCCTCTCTCTCCCTATCTGTTCAATATAGTACTTGAAGTTCTAGCTAGAGCAATCAGACAACAAAAGGAGGTCAAGGGGATACAAATTGGAAAGGAAGAAGTCAAAGTATCACTATTTCAGAATGATGTGATAGTATATATAAGTGACCCCAAAATTCCACCAGAGAATTCCTACAACTGCTAGAGCTTCAGCAAAGTGGCTGGATACAAAATTAACTCAAATAAATTAGTAACCTTCCTTTTTACAAGTGATAAAAGGCTGAGAAAGAAATTAGGGAAACAACATTCTTCACAATAGCCACAAATAATATAAAATATCTTGGTGTAACTGAAATGCAAACTTAAAGATTCTTTGGAAAGTCATTGGACGGTGTTTTTCTGGGGCAAACATGTGAAGGAACATTTCACTGAAGCAAACATAGGAGAAAGAATATTTTGCTAACGCAAGCATGTGAAACGACACATGATGAAGGATTCTTTGCTAACAACACACATGTATTGGTCTGCCTTACATTGCCTACTTGATCTCTATTTGTTGAAACTCTGTAGAGAGAAATGCACCAAAAAAGTCTGGTAGTGTACTGCAGTTTCTTCCCACTTCTGAGGACTTGCTTGGGCTGATTGGATGCAAGTGCTGAGACAAGACCCATGCTGAGGCAAGGCACATGGAGAACAGGTAATGTTTGGAAGGTATAAATTGGACTCGGAGTGACAGAGATAGAGCTTGGCTTGCTGGTACAGCTAGCTCTGCAATGCTTATGGGTCTCAAGTCTTTGCTGATCTTTGATTTCCTGAGAGAGGCACAGGTAAGCACTTCTCTTGGTATTCCTGTTAGTCCCTCCTGCTGACTGGAGCTAAGCTGAGGACTGGCTGTCTCTGCTAGGTCATGTCACTGCTGTTGCTAACTTGACTCTCCTAAATTGTACTGCTGGTATATCCATTAAGTGTTTGTGAGTGGATCATGCTTCTGCCGCCTACTAATCTGTGAACTGAACTGCATATTTCCAGATAACATAGGTGGGAGTTGCTCCAAAAAACCTTTTTAAACAGGTCTACTTCTCCCTTTCTTTCCCACTACCTCTGGTGGGTGGTGGGTTACAAAGAAGGTTAAAGTGATTAAGAGCTATCATTAAAAATAAGGTTTGAAAAAATTAAAGTTATATGTAATGCTTACCAACTAAGTGAAAGATCTGTGTGATAAGAACTTTAAATTCCTGAAGAAAGAAATCAAAGAATACCTCAGAAGATGGCACGTTCTCCCATGCTCCTGGACTGGTATGATTAACAGAGTAAAAATAGCCATCTTACCAAAAGCAATCTACAGATTCAATGCAATCCCCATCAAAATTCCAACACAATTTTCCACAGATGGGGAAAAGCAATTTTCTACTTCATATGAAAACAAAACAAAACAAAACAACCCAGGGGAGCCAAAACAATTCTCAAAGATCTTCTGGGGGGAATCACCATCCCTGACTTCAAGCTGTACAACAAAGCAATAGTAATAAAGACTGCTTGGTATTAGTACAGCGAAAGACAGGTTGATCAATGGAATAGAATCAAAGACCCAGAAATAAACCCAAACACCTATAGACACTTGATCTTTGACAAAGAAGCCCAAAACATATAGTGAAAAAAGAAGGCATCTTCAACAAATGGTGTTGGTCTAACTGGTAGTCTGCATGTAGAAGAATGAAAATAGATCCATTTTTATTACCTTGAACAAAGCTCAAGCCCAAGTGGATCAAGTACCTCAACATAAAACCAGATACACTGAATCTAATAGAAGAGAAGATGGGAAAGAACCCTGAACTCACTGGCACTCATTCAGGGAAAATTTCCTGAACAGAACAGCAATGGCTCAGACTCTAAGATGAATAATTGATAAATAGGATCTAATGAAACTGAAAAGCTTCTGTATGGCAAAGAACAAATCGGCAACCTACAGATTGGGAGTAAACCTTCACTAACAATACATCCGATAGAGGGCTAATATCCAAGATATATAAAGAACTCACGAAGTTAACTTCCACAAACCAAATAACCTAATTAAAAAATGGGATACAGAGCTAAACAGAAAATTCTCAGGAAAGGAATCTCAAATGGCTGAGAAGCACTTATAGAAATGTTCAACATCCTTAGTCATCAGGGAAATGCCAATCAAAATGACCCTGAGATTCCACCTTACACCCATCAGAATGGCTAAGATGACAGCACATGCTGTCGAATATGCGGAGAAAGAGGAACACTCCTCCATTGCTGGTGGGATCAAAAACTGGTACAACCACTCTGGAAATTAATCAGGTAGTTCCTCAGAAATTGGAAATAGTTTTATCTGAAGACCCGGCTATACCACATCTGGGCATACACCCAGAAGATGCTCCACCATACTGCAAGGATACGTGCTCCTCTATGTCCATAGCAGCCTGTTTTGTAATATCCCGAAGTTGGAAACCACCCAGATGTCCCTCAACCAAAGAATGGATACAGAAAATGTGGTTCATTTACACAGTTGACTACTATTCAGCTACTAAAAAGGAGAGCATCATGAATTTTGCAGGCAAATTGATGGCACTAGAAAATATCCTGAGTGGGGCAACCCAGACCTAAAAGGATATGCATGGTATACATTCACTGATAAGTGGGTATTAGCCAAAAAAAGTACAGAATACCCAGGATACAACTCAAAAACCATAAGAAGTTTAACAAGCAGGAAGGCCCAAGTGTGGATGCTTCAATCCCATTTACAAGGGGAAACAAAATAGTCACAGGAGACAGAGGGGGGGAAAGGAATCTGGGTAGGAGAGGGGAGGGAAGGGGAAAAGTGGCACGGGATCAGATATTAGGGAGGAGGTATTGGGGGGGGGCAAGAAAGAATCCTAGAGGACCAAGAGAATGGAAATATGCAGCTTCTGGGGGTAAGTGGTGGGGGGACACCTCTAGGAAGTCCCAGAGACTGGGAGGTGACTCTCAGGATTCAATGGGCATGACCTTAGTCAAAAGTGGGGAGAGGGAACTTGAAGAGTCCACTTCCTGTAGATAGTTAGGGCCCCAAGTAGAGGGACAGGGTACCAACCCACAGTCAATATTTATGACCCAGAATAATTAATTGTTCCTGTCTAAAAGAACTGCAGGCATGCCTTTAATCCCAGCACTCGGGAGGCAGAGGCAGGCAGATTTGGATTTGGATTGGGAGTTCAAAGCTAGCCTGGTCTACAGAGTGAGTTCCAGGACAGCTAGGGCTACACAGAGAAACCCTGTCTTGAAAAACCAAAAAAAAAAAAAAAAAAGAAAAAAAAAAAAGACTTGTGGAAATTTGGATTTTGATTAACACACACTCGGCATGGAGTGTGACTCATGAGCTGCTGAACACAGCTATAACCCTCATGACCATGATGTTGAACTGCTGGCACCTGTCTCTAGAGAACACAGGCAGGAAGGGCATGCCTAGGAGGAAAGCCAGAAGCAGCCGTGCCTGTTGTTACAGTGAGTTGTGTGTTACTGAGACTATAGACGCTTTCCCTACTGGGGCCTGCCCAAATTATGCATCCATCTGATGGTGTGCATTAGCAAACTGAGGAACTGCATCCTCCCTTTACATCAAAAATGGAGGCTTTCTCATTTCGGACCTTGGAGGCACTGAGGACCCAAACCACCCATATTACTTTGTATTTATGACTACTGAACTTCAGCTTTTAACCGGTATACTTTTGTATTTATTTGTAAATCAATACTATAAATAGTCGTACAAAGTAACTATTTAAGAATAACAATGTGAACCGGCTTGGGATGCATTTAAAGAACAAAATAGGAGGAAACTGTAACCAGAAAAGTTTCTTCCCCTGCAATATTTAGTTTAGAGAGTACAGTGGCCAAGGAATGGACACACAAGTACATGTTCTTCAAATTCCTTTGGAGGCCAAAATGGGTTAAATTGAAAGTACAACCAATAGGAACTCAATTCTCTTAAAATTTTCACCAAAAAATTATATTTGGTACAGATTGATAATTTATTACATCAGACTGCCTACAAAATGTAGTAAAAACTAGACCCTTGTGGTAATCCTTCCTCACGGGACTATTATACTTTGGTCTTGTTCACAGTCTTATTTCGTTTATAGCATCAGTTGGATATGTAGTGTCACACTTACATAGGGGAACTTAATAGGTTTCTGTCTCAGATAATAAGTATCTTTGCCAATGTAATAAACCAAATCACATGCGATTTTTTTTTTTCTTTTTAAAAACTGGTTATTTAATTTATTTACGTTTCAAATGTTATCCCTCTTCTGGGTTCCCCCCCCCACAAACCCCTCCCCCCCCCCCCCCCCCCCCACTTCTATGAAGGTGCTCACCCATCCACTCCCACCTCACTGCTCTAACATTCATCTGAGTTGGGGCATCGACTCTCCACAGGACCAAGGGCCTCCTCTCACATTGATGCCAGATAAGGCAATCCTCTGCTACATAAGCAGCAGGAGCCATGGGTCCCCAAAAGTATAAAAGCAGGTTTATTGGGGGGCAGTGCTTGGGCTGGTTCACCAGTCTCAGAGAACACTGCCAGAGATGTTACCATGCAGACATGGAGAGAGAGGGGGAGAGAGAGAGAGAGAGAGAGAGAGAGAGAGAGAGAGAGGGAGAGAGAGAGAGAGAGAATATGCAGAGAGAGAGAGAGAGGGAGGGATAGAGAGAGAGAGCGCGAGCACTCTGGGATGGTGGAATGAATGGGCGGGGTCACTTTAATCCACAGCACACATCTGGGGACCCTGGCTGTAGCAGGTGATGATGTAAGTAGCTGCTAGATCCCTGAGAGCAGGCCATGGGATTGCCTGTATAGTACCATTCTTTCCTTTTGTGTTTAAAAAAAAATGAGGAACTAGGAAGGGGTGATGTTGAGGCAGTAGTGAAGGTGCTGTGTTCTTTAGTCAGCTTCCTGCTGTCTGGGGCAACAATATCTTTGGTGACCCTGTAAGACTCTGGAGAGCCTTAACTTACCCAAGACCCTCCGAGTGAACACATGGAGTCGGGAATTGATGCAAAATGCAAGAGGAATTTATTAATTGAGCATGCTGAGGTTGCTCTGCATACCAAGATGGGAGAGTGAAGATGCAGAGCCCGTTCAGGGACCTTATATACAGATTTTAGAACAGCCGCCATTAGGTACAATGTGATTGGCAGAACAGTGTGACATTTAAACTGATTGGTCTTTAGGGAATGAGGTAGCAGGGGCTTAATCAGCCCCTCCCTTCCAGTCTAAGTGCTCTCTAACCTGTTTCTTTCAGGAGGGGAGGGGTGCTCATGTGCTCAGAGTGGGGAGGGGACCCTGGTGAATATCTCAAAGTTCCCGAGCTGACTTCTCAACCCTAAGAAAATCGGAATGCTGGTCAAGTCCTGGGAGAGCTCGCTGCTTCACTTGCTGTCCAGGCTCTGTGGGACCATCTGGGGGTAGGAAAGCACAGGCCTAGATGAAGCAGGCCGAGAGGCTAGACCACCTATGGCTAGCTGGTTTGAAGCTGTCCTGGATGTGGATTTTGAGGGAACACCTGGATCTTTTTGGGACAAGTTCCAAAACCAGAGAAAGGAGGAGGGATCCCACCTTCTGGAATAGGCAATGGGAAATATTAGCTTGTTCATTGACAGGGGTGCTCACCCAGTGTCCATCTGACCCATGAGAAGTGGAGTCAAGTCGACTCCTTGAAGCTTACAAGATTTTTTTTTTTTTAAGCTTTCAAAAGAAATTAGTGGGACTCAGTGGTTGAGAGCACTGACTGCTCTTCCAGAGATTCTGAGTTCAATTCCCAGCAACCACATGGTGGCTCACAGCCATCTGTAGTGGGATCCAATGCCCTCTTCTGGTGTGTCTGAAGACAGGTACAGTGTACTCACATAAAATAAATTAATTTTAAAATAGAAAGAAAGAAATTCTAGGCCTATTAGCCTATTAGCATTATCACTGTTTGTAATCTGTACCGAGGCCCACAGTGTAGAAAAGACAGTAGATTCACACCTCTGTGTCATAATAGAAGCTTGGGGAATGATTTCTGGTTAAAAGCACAAATAGGGTAGATAAACCTTCCATGAAGGAAACGGGGCAAAAATTTGTTTAATCTTCACTTTCAATATGACTACAGACTGTGACAGAGGGCCTTCTTCTCTCTATCCAGGAGACTGGGTGTGCATAGATTTAGCACATTTAATATTCTGTACTGTTTATATAGGGAAAGCCCACAGACCCCGTCCTTTGTTTCAGCCAGCTCAACGGGCAGTCAACTCCTCAAAGCTCTTGTAGGAAATTGCAAGAGCGGCAAGGCCAGATGGCTCCAGCCAGGTTGTAAAACGATCCTGGGTTTGTCAATCCTACGCAAGGTTGGGGGAAGGGCAGAAGACAACCAAAGGAAATTTAAAATCTTGAGCTTGTGACTATGATAAAATATTATCAGAACGTGTAGTAGGAATATTTTTAATAAATCCTGGCATGGGGTTCCTTCCCACCTTAGACCATTTATCTTCCCTGATAAAAGACACACACACACACACGGACACACACACACAGACACACACACAGTGCCATGGACCACCCCAGCCGGGTGTGGGGGTCCCTGGGACGAGGGTTCTCGAACATTAGGTGGGTAAGGATTCCACCGTGACAAACAGAAACAAACACAGAGGCAGTTTGAATCCGAGTGTGTTTCTCAAGCAAGGGTTTTTATACATAAAGAAACAAGTATTACAGCTCTTAGAAGATGTGTTCAGTGAAGCAATCACAAATATCTTCATTATCTGGCACAGTAAACCACAAAAATCATCCAGGTATTACAATTCTGAAAGAATGCATACAAGGAAACAATCATGAATAAAACAGATGGCATCGTTGTTATTTGGCATAATAGGAATCATCTAAGTATTAGAACTCTTAAAAAATCTATTCAGTGGGGCAATCATCCAAGGCTAGTGGCATATTTCCAAAAGCAGGTTAATAATTTTTTTGATCAGTTATTGTTTAACACCTAATCCCTGATTTTTTTTATAAATCCTCAAAGCATAAATTTAAACTATTTTAATTCTTTTTATTTAAAGCTTTCTTTACCAGATACCAAAGCCCACCTCCGATAACACATGTGCTGCCATATGAAATTTCATTATTGGAAAGGTTTTTATCCATCGCAATACTGTATAATTTTATACATGATTGATAAAAGAAAGTGCTGGTTTTCCCGGAGATAGGGTCCTGGCTAGTGACCTCATCTCAAGGGGTGGTTTCTTACCCATTTTCTCGCTTAAGATCTTGGCGTAGGCTATCAGGAACATGTCGTCAATAAGAAAAGGGACAAAAAGAAAACAGATAAATCGCCTCGAGAACCACGGCTCACTGTTTGGGCCCTGGAAGAGTTCCACAAACGGTTCCAGGAGGCCTCCTTCTTTTCAAGTTTTCGCCTTCGTCTGTGGAACTGGTCACGCAGATTCTACTGGGGTTGGCGTGGCAACACAGCCTTTATATTTCAAAATATTTTAAGCAGCACAATAGCTGGGCAAATGCCTAACCTCCATGCTGTAAGAATCTACTTATTATCCATAACCCCAGTATTGTTTACTAATTTCTATGTTCCATCTAGGCTGCTCTTGACCCAATTGCGCAGCCCTCTGGACCACGTTGGCTCTTTACATGGTGGCTCTCCTCGGTCTTGCACGTTCTTCTTTTTCCATGGCGGCTCTCCTCGCTCCTCCCCTGCACACTTGCCTAAGACGTGGCAGCTCTCTCCTCCCCCACACCCCCATTTCTAGCTGCCCCAAGCCTGGAAACCTAAACCCCGCCTATGTCTCTTCTCCCCAGTCATTGGCTGCTGGCATCACTATTTACCAATCAGAATTAACTGGGGGCAGTTATTTATGCGGTGTCTTATATGCGGACCCTCTCACAAAACAGTTTTGGGGAGACCTAAATTACCATTAGAACACAAGCAGCTCCAGTGATCAATGCTAAAACTGAACCTTTGCCAGTCAGTGGTGTTGCACGCATTTACTAGGGAGGCAGAGGCAGGCGGATTTCAGAGTTCCAGGCCAGCCTGGTCTACAGAGTGAGTTCCAGGACAGCCAGGGCTACACAGAGAAACCCTGTCTCGAAAAACCAAAACCAAACCAAACCAAACCAGAACAAAACAACAAAACAAAACAAAACAACCCCAAACTGTGACCCTTTGAAGTCTTAAAACAGCAGAAGCATTGTGAAGAAAAGGAACGCGAAGCGTTTTTATTTCTTTCATATACCATAAATCACTTTTTAAAAATCGCCATTTAAACTTTCAAGACCATCAACCTTCACAGCTATTTATACCCCTTCTTAGATCCTAGAACACTTTTAGCTCCCTCCTTCGAGCCTTTCATTTCCTCAGACCTCACATAAACCTTGTACTCAAGGAATTTTTATTTCTTTTTTCTTTTTTTTTATGTAATGATTCACCACAATACACAGATGGTTGATTTCTGGAAGCAGTCACTGTAAATCGGGTTCCTTTAGGTAAAGGCAGTGTGGAAAGTCACCTAGAAACCTGTTTTCTGAGTCTGGTAACACGGTAGACTGTGTCTAGGCCTGAAAGTCACCTAGAAACCTGTTTTCTGAGTCTGGTAACACGGTAGACTGTGTCTAGACCTAGTGGTTGCAGCTGTGGGAGAGTGAGGCTTGAAGCCCGGCTTTTCACGTGAAGAAGACCAAGAAGGCATCTGAACCCCTGGTCGCTGCTGTTAGACCAACAGAGCTATCATTAGTCATCAGCCCCCTCAGAGACCTGAGAAGAATACATTTCACCTGAGTCAACAGGAAGTGCAGAGCAATCAGCCTCCCTATCTATTAAAAAATGGCAGACTTGCCAGCCACCTGGACGATCACCCTAGGTTCTTCCAGGGTTGGTGGGGTTTGGGGAGAGAGGTGCCATGACAGTGTGAGTCTTTGCCCATCAGGTCTAGAAGATCTGACAGACTTCCTGTAGAGTAGGAAACTTGAGGGGTCAGGAGACTGTTAAGCTGGTCTAGGCAAAGTAGAGTGTTCAACTCCCCAGTGTCCTGCTTGTCCGTAGTTTGGACAGTGTGCTGTTGGCAGTAGAGATGAAGGACGGTTTGTAGCACAGCTTTACCACATTTAAAGCAAGCTCTAAGCCGGGCAGTGGCTGCGCACGCCTTTAATCCCAGCACTCGGGAGGCAGAGACAGGCAGATTTCTGAGTTCGAGCCAGCCTGTTCTACAGAGCGAGTTCCAGGATAGTTAGGACTATACAGAGAAACCCTGTCTAAACAGTAACAACAACAACAAAAAGATACAATAGATTATTATTATTCAGACCTAAGTATGTAAGAGACCCTGCCATTTGGCACATCATAGGTGACCTGAAATAGCGAAGTGAGCCAGACACATGAGGATTACTATTTGTATGCTCTATTTGCACATATGATCTTTTGAAGTCAAATATACAGTTATAGTGAATTAAAAATAATAATAAGTCCTAGATGTTGAAATAAGGTATGTTTGGGGTAATTTTCTATCAACTTGATGCAAGCTAGAGTCACAAGGGACTCGCCATTGAGAAAAGCCTCCATAAGATTTGCCTGTAGGTAAGCCTGTAGTGCATTTTCTTGATTAGTGATTGATGTGGATAGACCCAGCCTGCTGGGGGCAGTGCCAGCCTAGGCAGGTGTAAGAAAGCGGAATGAGCAAGCCATGGTGAGAAAACCAGTAAGTAGTGTTTCTCCTCAACTGCTGCTTCAGTTTCTTCCTCTAGGTTCTTGTCTTGAATTCCTGCCTTGACTTACCTCAGGGGCAATGAAGCAGAACCCTAATAGGGGCCCCAATTTCCCTAGTAATATAGTGTGATTCCAGTGGAAATTTCCAGAAATTCTAGGAACACTATCACCCTTTCCTCCTCAAGTTGCTTTTGACCATGGTAATTCATTACCATGGAATAGAAACCCTAAGGCAGGCACAGCGGAAATAGGCTGCTTTCAGTGGGGAGCATGCCAAGGCATACTGGGCCACTACATCCAGCCTGGACTTGAACTCTTGATCCTCCTTCTGTCTCTGCTCCTGAAGGCTGGAATATCGGTGCCATAAAACCACTTGATGTGGTACTGGGTATTAGACCTAAGGCATTTTTGTATGCTGGGCAACATTCTATAAACTGAGCTCCATTCCTCACTTCAACAAAGTGGGAGGTCATTCTACCATTCGGAGCCATGGGGCTTTAAGCTAGACAAGTACTACTGTGTTGTGGCACATTCTATAGCCAGGCTAACCTGGAATTTACAGTCTTCCTGACAAATCACTTTTTCCTTGGTACATGTCTTGGTATATTCTTGGTATCTTCATTTCCTACCTTTTGTTGTTGCTGCTGCTGCTCAGCCTTTTGGTGCAGACTTTGATGTACCCCAGGCTTGCCTCCAGCTCCTTACATAGCTCGAGAATCACCCTGAACTCCAGACCACTGTACTTCTGACTCCTCTGGGCTGGGATTACAGTTCTGAGTAGTTCAAGGTGGTGTACTCAACAGGGCTACGCAAGGTGAAGATTCTGTGCAGTGGACTTTGGGTATGTAATAGGCTGAGCACTGAAGCAGAGTCTGTAGAACTAAAAACAACACTGCTAACTCCATTTTGTTTTCCAGACGCCATATGGGCCAAACTAAGGGCTTGGGAAACTAAACTTCTGACTTGCACAAGAGCAGAATGTCCCAGGGAGTTCCCCTCCCTGCCCACTGAATAGAATGACTCCCTGCCCACCAAGCAGAATGTTAAGATCCCCACCCTGTCCACTGACAGGGGCCAAGCTGCAGAGGGTGCATTCCTGCCTACAGCCAATCAGCTTCTAGCTACTATAGAACCCCCTAACCACCCACCTGTGATTACTGCCTTTAAAATGCCCCTTTCCCTGAAGCACAGGATCGCCATCTTGTGGCGGTCCAAGCTAGCTTGCTTTGATTAAAGCCCTCTTGCTTGTGCATCCAGTCGACTCCTGGTGGTCTGTTTCTGGGGTCTCGTGAGTCGGACACTACAAGTCAGGCTCATCCTGTACCAGCCTGGAAGAGCTGTAAGGACAGTTTGTAAAAGACATGCTGTTTCTAGACTTCTCAATACCCAAAATAGAGGTCCCGATAGATGGGTTTTACTGATAAGAATTATTTGGTTCACTGAGTACTCTGTATTGAAGAACTGGGGATTTGGTATAAAATTCTGGGGTTCTAGTTCCTTGTAACCCCAACAGTATGTAGGGAGAGGGGCTGAAACAAACAGATATCTCAAGCTCATTAGCCAGACTGCTTAGTTAAGTGAGAGGCCCCACCTCAAAACATAAAGGTGGAAAGACACCAGAAAGTCTGCCTCTGGGTTCACATGCTCAAATGTGCACACACTTACGTTAACAGGTATATACAACACACACACACACACACACACACCCCACACACGGGGGGGGGCACAGGAGGAGGGGAGTCAAATAAATAATTTTTTAAAAAATGTCTTCTTGGCCGAGCAGTGGTGGCGCGCGCCTTTAATCCCAGCACTCGGGAGGCAGGGGCAGGTGGATTTCTGAGTTTGAGGCTGGCCTGGTCTACAGAGTGAGTTCCAGGACAGCCAGGGCTACACAGAGAAACCCTGTCTTGAAAAACCAAAAAAAAAACCCAACAAATAGTCTTCTTGGTATAGTGATGCCCACTTTTAGTCTCTGCACTCAAGAAACAGAGGCAAGTAGATCTGAGTGAGTTCCAGGCTAGCCTGATCTATATATTGAGTTCCAGGCTAACCAGGGCTACACAATGAAACCTTGTCTCAGAAATAAAATAATAAAACAGTAAAATAGGCGTGCAGGAGGTGAGGGTGGAGGTGGGTGGTGAACGGAGCTGCTTGTAAGTGTAACCCTAAATAAGCCAATTTCCTCATTAAGCTAAAGTTGCCCTAGTTCTTTTGTTTTTGTTTTTAGCACAGTCTAGGCCAGCCTCAAATTCTTTTTGTAGCTAAGAATGAACCTCAAACCTCTTCTGATTTTCCTGCCTGCACCTCCCAAGTGCTGTGATTATAGGCCTGTGTCACTACATCACACACCTACCTATGCAGTCCTAGGGTCCAACCAGGCTCTGTGCATGCTGGGCAAGCATTTTGCCCACTGGGCCTCATCCCAGCTTATTTCATTTTACTGTGCTCTGTCCCTCATGCTCTGAGGTAGAATTTTCTGTCACATCCTTCATATTTTCCTGTTTGCTTGTTTGGTTTTTACCTGGAAAGTTATTTTGGTCACATTTTATAAAGGCATTGGTTTTCCCGCTGGGCAATGGTGCACACGTTCAATCCCACCACTCAGGAGGCAGAGGCAAGTAGATCTCTGAGTTCGAGGCCAGCCTGGTCTACAGAGTGAGTTCCAGGACAGCCAGGGCTACACAGAGAAACCCTGTCTCACCAAACATCAAACAGATGACAAAAGGAGCTTTAGTTTCCTTTTTAATTTTTGTTATTTTATTTGCTATTTTAACTATGTGCATGTGTCTATGCCTCCATATGTGCATGTGAGCCTATGGAAGCCAAGAGGCTCGGTATGGGAAGCTCCTGGAGTTGGATTTCATGCAAGTTGAGCTACCTGCTGCGGGGACTGGGAATTGAACTTAGGTCCTCTGCAAAAAACAAAACAAAACAAAACAAAAAAACCCCAAACCTCTGAACTGCTGAGTCATCTCTCCAGCCCCAGCTCAGTTGACAGATGGGAGGGGGGAGATCCAACCTTGCCAATCAGCAACAGATATTCAGCAGAACACTTTTCCACAGAAACCATTGAACTCATTTTTTTAAAAAATTACATTTGTGTATTTGCTTGTGCATCCTTGGGGGTCAGGCACTTGTGTGGAAGTCAGAGAATAACTTGTGTGAGTCAGTTCTCTGCTTCCATCGTGTAGGTCCTGGAGAGTGAATTGAGGTCCTCTGGTTTGGTGGCAAGTATTTTACCTGGCATGGTCCAGATCATCAGATTCAGATAGGTTAGTATAAGATAAAGTCTCCAGGCTAAAGAGATGGCTCAGCAGTTAAGACTACTTGTTGCTTTTTGTTTTTCTTTTTTGTTTTTGGAGACAGGGTTTCTCTGTATAGCCCTGGCTGTCCTGGAACTTACTCTGTAGACCAGACTGGCCTTGAACTCAGAAATCCACCTGCCTCTGCCTCCTGAGTGCTGGGATTAAAGGCAAGCGCCACCACTGCCTGGCTACTTGTTGCTTTTATAAAGGTCCTGGGTTCAGTTCCCAGCACCCCCGTGGTGGTTTACAACCATCTGTAAATCCAGTTTCAGATGATTCATCCAATGCCCTCTACTGATCACTGCAGACACCAAGCATGTACATGGTGCAAAACACTCATACACGTGACATAAAGTAAATAAATTTTTTTAAAGATGTAGTAGTAGCTGTTTCTATAGCGAAAATTCAGAAACAACCGAAATGTTATGGACAAAAGGAGAAATAAATTTTGACACATTAATATAATAGAAAACAGTTCTCTTGTTAAATGACTCAAACCAGAACTACATATGTCAGTGAAAATAAATCTTAGAACCAGTTGGGTAAAAGCAAGTTTTGTGGCGGGTAAAGCTAGACAAGCCCGACAAGCTGATTTAACTATCCAGAACCATGTAAAAAGGCTGCATGCCTGCATCTGCAATGCTGTACTCCTACAGAGAAATGGGCAAGATGAGAGCGTGTGGTTTCAGAGCCAGGGACAAGGGACTGGGGTGCACATTTTACATACCACAGCAGACCTGGCCTCCGGTTCTCCCAGCATCCCTCAGTTCCTGCTGGCCTCAGGTTCTCCCAG
>JADRCH010007129.1:17686-28500 GCA_019843965.1 Rhynchomys soricoides
GCATCCCTCAGTTCCTGCTGGCCTCAGGTTCTCCCAGCATCCCTCAGGTCCTGCCTGTCATGGCCCCTCCCCCAGGCTCTTCCCTATATAAACCAGACATTTTGGTCTTCTTGAGCGGCTCCCCTCCCCCTTCTCTCTCTTCTCACACGTCTCCCTCCCCATGGCAACTTCTCTGGCCTCCTTTCTTGGAGTCAGTAAACTCTCCCAACCAAGAACAGCTTTCCAGTAAACCTGCCTATATATACTTTAGTCTGGCTTGAATTGGCTCACTTCACCGGCGACAAGAAATAACTTATCATAGAGAATCACCCAGAAGTTCACAGCGTACCTAACCTGTAGCTCATGGCAGAGAAATGGAGAGATCTGGTTTTGACAAGGTCCAAGGATGAAGTGTCTCCCAAAAGTTGTCCTCTGACACTTACATATATGTTGTGACAGATATTCACATACACACAAATAATTAATAATAATAATAATAATATAAAGCTAGTTGCAGAAGAAGAGATACACAATGTGATATCACATATTTATATGTTGAGACCAAGGAAAGACAGAGTATGTGTGTCTATTGTAACTGTATTATATGGCCGGGCAGTGGTGGCGCATGCCTTTAACCCCAGCACTTGGAAGGCAGAGGCAGGCGGATTTCTGAGTTTGAGGCCAGCCTGGTCTACAGAGTGAGTTCCAGGACAGCCAGGGCTATACAGAGAAACCCCGTCTCGAAAAACGAAAAAAAAACAAAAACCAAAAAACCCAACCAACCAACCAAACAAACAAAAAACTGTACTATATGGGTAATCGAAAACCTACAGGAAGATCATACATCACAACATCACAATCATGGGATAACAATCAAGGAAGTAATTTAGTTCTGCTTTTTTTTAAAAAAATTTTTTTATTGATTCTTTGTGGGTTTTCCATCATGCACCCCAGTCCCAGTCATCTCCTTGTTCCTCATATCTGTCCTTCCCCTTTGCAACCTCCCCCTGAAATAAGAAACATGCTAACACACAACGAAGAATCAAAGCATAGAAAACATCTCATCGTGGAAGCTGTAGCATGTCACAGTGGCCCACAGTATGCTCCCCTGTCCGCACTTGCAAACTTCTGTGGCTTCTTCTGTGACACCATCAATATTGTATTCTCACCTGGACTCCTCCAGATTATCCTGTTGCTGCCCTGTGCCATGGAGATCCTGCAGCTTTGGATCAGGAGGACTGGCCATTTCACATGTCCTAACCACTCACAGATGATAGAGATTTTGGGGTGGGCCAACTCAGAGGCCTAGATCCGGGCCTGGGTGGAGCTGAACTGGTTGGCTGGCCAGCTCTCCCTTATCTTCACCACTAGGGCAAGTGTTTTAGCACTGCTTTGGCTAGGCTACCCAATGCTGCCATTGACAGGAGATAGGGTCAGCTCTCCTGCTTACACGACCTTAGCCTGCTCATCTGCACCCATACCACCAGAGCCAGCGTCACTGTGTTGCCCAGTAAAGGCACAGGACCCACTCTCCCAAGTGTGGTGCAGCCTGTGAGGAGCTGGGACAGGTCTCCCTCACTCACCCTCTCCCTCCCCCAGAGCCAACTCTACTGTGCTGCTTAGGCAAGATACAAGGCCTGCCCTCCTGAGTGTTGCAGCCTTAAGGAGCAGGGCCATTTGTCCTACTCCCATGACCCTGTGGGCAGCTTCACTGACTGCTGGAGGTAGCAAGGGGGGCATCACCTCTGTGCCTGAGCCACCCCAAGGCAGACAGGTGTGTGTTGGGGTCAACTCTCCCATACTTAAGCCCTAGGGGCTGGCTTACCCACACACCTGCCACCAGGGCCTGCTCCACTGTGCTGCCTGGGAAGAGGAGCAGAGCCTGGGCCTCCTGAGTGCTGTCACTAGTGAGAGATGGGGCCAGCTCTCCAGAGCACCCCAGCCAGTGAAGGACAAGGTCTTCTGCACAGCCTCCAGTCATCTATGTGGTCTCAGGTGGCTGCCCCGATCAGGGACATTCCCACATTCTCTAGTGGTAATATGAGCCACAGACACTGACACCTACCCCTGTCATGGTGTAGCCACAGACCCAGAACCTTAGCAGCAGCTGGGGCTGGAATCTTATCATGGCCCCAGGTGACAGGGCTGGCCACTCACAACAGGCTTCTCCTCCTCCCCTTCCAGTCTCCAGTTCTATCACTCTTTATGATTCTCAAGCTGTCCCATTCTCTCTGTATCATCCGACTACCACACACTCATACACTGTGATAGCTCCCACTGCAGGCTGGCCACATGGCTGGACCAGCCCCTGGGTGACATCCTACATCCGTGTCCCTTGCTGTGGCAGCGAGTGAGTGTCTATGGTTGGCCTGTGCCACGCACCACAGAGCAGGTCTGTGGGTGTCATGGCTGCCCCAGGTCTCTGTCTATCTTCCTGCTCCTGGGCTGCTGCACTGTGTGATGGTAGGCAGGTTTCTGTGTGTCTATGCTCCATCCCACCCCAAACACCTGGACTGTGGGGCAGAGAGCAGTTTTGTGGGCTGTGGGTGTCTTTCCCTGTCCACATCCTGTGTCATGGCAGAACACAGGTCTCTGTCTGTCTTCCTCCTCCTGTGCTGCACTGCCTGGATTTGATTTGATTTTTATGTGTCCTAGGCATAAAACAGCTTTGGCTACCAAGCAAGGCATCAAGCTAGGATGGACAAAGAAGAGTCATCTGCTCTGCCCCTAACAGCTATAAGAATACCATCACCAAAGTGTCTCCTTGTCCACTGAAAAAGGGCGTAGTTTAGTTTTACATGAGTTTGAAACAAGTGTAGAAAATTGCTGCAATCTGAATACAGCTTGGTGGTCGCGACAGTAGAATTTAATTGCTATTTTCTGTTTTGTTATGGCTTTGCTTTTTGAGGCAGTAATTCTTTTTTTTTTTTTTTAAGTTTTATTTATTTATTTTTTTCATTTTTTTCATACTTTCTTTACATTTCAAATGTTTCAAAGATCTCCCCTTTGGAACCTCCCCATTCCCTCCCCCCTCCCCCTGCCACTATGGGGGTATTCCCCCAACCACCCACTCTCATCTTCCCTCCTTGGCATTCTCCACTACTGGAGGATCTAACACCCTCAGGCCCAAGGGCCTCTCCTCCCCCTGATGTCTAACAAGACCCTCCTCTCCCGCATATATGGCCTGTACCATGGGTTCCTCCATGTGTATTCTTTGGTTGGTGATCCAGTCTCCAGGAGTATCGGGGGGGTCAGGCCAGTTGCCAAAGTTGCTGCCTCCCAGGGGATGCAAACTCCCTCAGCTTCTTCAGTCCCTTCTCCAAGTTCTCCATCTGGGACCTCACACTCTGCCCTACTGTTGCTGTGAAGTAACTCTTGGGTATTTCGAACTTTTGGGCTAATAACCACTTAACAGTGAGTACATACCGTGTTCATTCTTTTGTGACTTTGTTACCTTGCTCAGGATGATATTTTCAAGATCCATCCATTTGTCTACAAATTTCATGAAGTCATTGTTTTTAATAGCTGAGTAGTATTCCACTGTGTAAATGTACCACATTTTCTGTATCCATTCCTCTGTGGAGAGACATCTGGGTTGTTTCCAGTTTCTGGCTATTATAAATATGGCTGCTATGAACATAGTGGAACATGTGTCTTTATTACATGTTGGAGCATCTTCTGGATATATGCCCAAGAGTGGAATAGCTAGGTCCTCAGGTAGTATTATGTTCATTTTTCTGAGGGTCCGCCAAACTGATTTCCAGAGAGGTTGTATCAGCTTGCATTCTCACCAGCAGTGGAGGAATGTTCCTCTTTCTCCACATCCTCACCAACATATGCTGTCACCTGAGGTTTTGATCTTAGCCATTCTGACTGGTGTGAGGTGAAATCTCGGGGTTGTTTTGATTTGCATTTATTTCCCTGATGACTAAGGATGTTGAACATTTCTTTAGGTGCTTCTCAGCCATTCGAGTTTCTTCAGTTGAGAATTCTCTGTTTAGCTCTGTTCTCCATTTTTTGATAGGGTTATTTGGATTTCTGGAGTCAGGGAGGCTGATTCCCCTAGAAGTCCTTTTATTGTTGAGAATAGTTTTTGTTATCCTGGGTTTTTTCAAAGAACTTCTTGAGTTCTTTGTATATATTGGAAATTAGCCCTCTATCGGATGTAGGATTGGTAAAGATCTTTTCCCAATCTGTATGTTGCCGTTTTGTCCTATTTACAGTGTCCTTTGCCTTACAGAAGCTTTGTAATTTTATGAGGTCCCATCTGTCAATTTAGAGCACAAGCCATTGGTGTTCTGTTCAAGAACAATTCCCCTGTGCCCAAGTGTTTGAGATTCTTCCCCACTTTCTCTTCTATTAGATTCAGTGTATCTGGTTTTGTGTGGAGGTCCTTGATCCACTTGGACTTGAGCTTTGTACAGGGAGATAGGAATGGATCAGTTCACAATCTTCTACATGTAGACCCCCAGTTGAACCAGCACCATTTGTTGAAGATGCTGTCTTTTTTCCACTGGATGGTTTTAACTCCTTTGTCAAAGATCAAGTGACCATAAGTGTGTGGGTTAATTTCTGGGTTTTCAATTCTATTCCATTGATCTACCTGCCTGTCACTGTACCAATACCATGCAGTTTTTATCACTACTGCTCTGTAGAAGAGCTTGAAGTCAGGGAGGCTGATTCCCCCAGAAGTCCTTTTATTGTTGAGAATAGTTTTTGTTATCCTGGGTTTTTCATTATTCCATATGAATTTGAGAATTGCTCTTTCTAGGTCTATGTAGAATTGAGTTGGGATTTTGATGGGGATTGCATTGAATCTGTAGATTGTTTTCAGTGGGATGGCCATTTTAACTACATTAATCCTGCCAATCCATGAGCATGGGAGATCTTTCCATCTTCTGAGGTCTTCTTCCATTTCTTTCTTCAGAGACTTGAAGTTCTTGTCATTCAGATCTTTCACTTGTTTGGTTAGAGTCACACCAAGATACCATCATATCATCTGCTAATAGTGATATTTTGATTTCTTTCTTTCCAATTTGTATCCCTTTGACCTCCTTTTGTTGTCTAATTGTTCTAGCTAGAACTTCAAGTATTATATTGAATAGATAGAATAGAAAGAGGGCAGCCTTGCCTAGTCCCTGATTTTAGTGGGATTGCTTCGAGTTTCTTTCCATTTAGTTTGATGTTGGCCACTGGTTTACTGTATATTGCTTTTACTATGTTTAGGTATGCTCCTTGAATTCCTGATCTTTCCAAGACTTTTATCATGAAGGGATGTTGAACTTTGTCAAATGCTTTTTCAGCATCTAAGGAAAGAACCATGTGGTTTTTTTCTTTGAGTTAGTTTATGTAGTGGATTACATTGATGGATTTCTGGGTATTGAACCATCCCTGCATCCCTGGGATGAAGCCTACTTGGTCATGGTAAATGATCGTTTTGACGTGTTCTTGGATTCGGTTTGCAAGAATTTTATTATTTTTGCATCGATATTCATAAAGGAAATTGGTCTGAAGTTTTCTTTTATTGCTGGGTCTTTGTGGGGTTTTGGTATCAGTGTAACTGTGGCCTCGTAGAATGAATTGGGTAGTATTCCTTCTGTTTCTATTTTGTGGAATAGCTTGAAGAGTATTGGTATTAGGTCTTCTTTGAAGGTCTGATAGAATTCTGCACTGAACCCATCTGGTCCTGGCTTTTTTTGGTTGGGAGACTTTTAATGACTGCTTCTATTTCTTTAGGGGTTATGGGACTGTTTAGATGGTTTATCTGATCTTGATTTAAATTTGGTAATTGGTATCTGTCTAGAAACTTGTCCATTTCCTCCAGATTTTCCAATTTTGTTGCGTATAGTCTTTTGTAGTAGGATCTGATGATTTTTTAAATTTCCTCAGAATCTGTTGTTATATTTCCCTTTTCATTTCCAATTTTATTAATTTGCATACTGTCTGTGTGCCCTCTGGTTAGTCTGGCTAAGGGTTTATCTATCTTGTTGATTTTCTCAAAGAATCAGCTCCTGGTTTTGTTGATTCTCTGTATAGTTCTTTTAGTTTCTACTTGGTTGATTTCAGTCCTTAATTTGATTATTTCCTGCCTTCTACTCCTCTTGGGTGTATTAGCTTCTTTTTGTTCTAGAACTTTCAGGTGTGCTGTTAAGCTGCTAGTATATGCTCTCTCCAGTTCCTTTTTGGAGGCATTCAGAGCTATGAGTTTTCCTCTTAACACTGCTTTCATTGTGTCCCATAGGTTTGGGTATGTTTTACTTTCATTTTCATTAAATTCTAGGAAGTCTTTAGTTTCTTTCTTTATTTCTTCCTTGACCAAGTTATCATTGAGTACAGCATTGTTCAGCTTCCATGTGTATGTGGGCTTTCTGTTGTTGTTGCCATTTAAGATCAGCCTTTTTCCATAGTGTTCTGATTGGAGGCATGGGATTATTTCGATCTTCTTATATCTGTTGAGGTTTGTTTTGTGACCAATTATATGATCAGTTTTGGAGAAGGTTCCATGAGGTGCTGAGGAGAAGGTATATTCTTTTGCTGTAGGGTGAAATATTCTATAGATATCTGTTAAACCCATTTGGTTCATAACATCTGTTAGTTTCATTGTGTCTCTGTTTAGTGTATGTTTCCAAGATCTGTCCATTGTTGATAGTGGGATGTTGAAGTCTCCCACTATTATTGTGTGAGGTGCAGTGTGTGCTTTGAGCTTTAGTAGTTTCTTTTATGAATATGGGAGCCCTTGCATTTGGAGCATAGATGTTCAGAATTGAGAGTTCTTCTCGGTTGATTTTTCCTATAATGAGTATGAAGTGTCCTTCCTTATCGTTTTTGATGTCCTTTAGGTGAAAGTCGATTTTATCTAATATTAGAATGGCTACCCTAGCCTGTTTCTTGGGGCCATTTGCCTGGCAAATTGTTTTCCAGCCCTTTACTCTGAGGTAGTGCTTGTCTTTAACACAGAGGTGCGTTTCCTGCATGCAGCAAAATGCTGGGTCATTCTTTGTCATTTTATTGGAGAATTGAGTTCATTTATGTTAAGAGATATTAAGGAAGAGTGATTGTTGCTTCCTGTTATTTTCTATGTTGTTTTTATGTTTGTGTGGCTATCGTCTTTTAACTTGGTTGAAAGATTACTTTCTTGCTTTTTCTAGAGTGTAGTTTCCTACCTTGAGTTGGGTTTTCTATCTATTATCCTTTGCTGGGTTTGTGGAAACATACTGTGCAAATTTGGATTTTTCATAGAATATTTTGGTTTCACCATCTATGGTTATTGAGAGTTTTGCTGGGTATAGCAGCCTGGGCTGGCATTTGTGTTCTTTTAGAGTCTGTATGAGATCTGTCCAGGATCTTCTAGCTTTCATGGTCTCTGGTGAGAAGTCTGGTGTAATTCTGATAGGTCTGCCTTTGTATGTTACTTGACATTTTTCCCTTACTGCATTTAATATTCTTTCCTTATTTTGTTTATTTGGTGTTTTGACTATAATGTGACGGGAGGAATTTCTTTTCTGGCCCAGTCTATTTGGTGTACTGTAGGCTTCTTGTATATTTATGTTCATCTTTTTCTTTAGGTTAGGCAAGTTTTCTTCTATAATTTGGTTGAAGATATTTACTGATCCTTTAAGTTGGGTATCTTCACTCTCTTCTATACCTATTATCCTCAGGTTCTGTCTTCTCATTGTATCCTGGATATCCTGGGTTAGGAGTTTTTTGGATTTTGTGTCTTCTTTAACTATTGTGTCCATGTTTTCTATGGTATCTTTTGCACCTGAGATTCTCTCTTCCATCTCTTGTATTCTGTTGGTGATGCTTGCATCTATGAATCCTGATTTTTTTCCTAGGTTCTCTAGCTCCAGGGTTGTCTCCCTTTGTGATTTCTTTATTGTTTCTATTTTTGTTTTTAATTCCTGAATGGTTTTGTTCATTTGTTCGATTGTGTTTTCCTGTAATTCTGCCTGTTTGATTGTGTTCTCCTGTAATTCTTTAAGGGCTTCCAGTTGTTTACTTGTGTTCTCTTGTATTTCTTTAAGGGTGTTATTTATTTCCTTCTTAAAATCTTTTATCATCATCATGAGATGTGATTTTAAGTCTGAGTCTTCCTTTTCTGGTGTGTTGGGGTATCC
The DNA here is from genome assembly GCA_019843965.1 of Rhynchomys soricoides. Classification (NCBI taxonomy): domain Eukaryota; kingdom Metazoa; phylum Chordata; class Mammalia; order Rodentia; family Muridae; genus Rhynchomys; species Rhynchomys soricoides. The sequence continues at coordinate 25,783 of JADRCH010007129.1, forward strand.
AAGGCTTGCTGTGTTGGGAGAGCTGGGTTCTGATGATGCCAAGTAGCCTTGTTTTCTGTTCCTTGTGTTCTTGCCCTTGCCTTTTGCCATCTGGTTATCTCTGGTGTTAGCTGGTCTTACTCTCTCTGACTGTGGCTTGTCTTTCCTGAAAGCCTTGGTGTCAATACTCCTTGGAGACCAGTTCTCTTTGTGCTTAAAGGTGTGTCAGCACTCCTGGTATACCAGCTCTCTCCTGGCACTATTTGAGTATAGAGCCCTGTGTCACAGGATCTCCTCTCCAGCCACCGAAAGAAACCAGATCCCTGTTCCTCAGTCCCTGTGACCTGGGTATTTCAGGTAGGTCCCTCTGAGCAGTCAGTCTTGTCCCTACTGCTGGGAGGCTAGCTTTCTCCCAGTGCCATTTGCCTATGGAGCCCTGTTGGCCCAGGCAGAGGTCTCCTGCCACAGATAGAAACCGGAAGGCTCTTACCTCCCAGCTGTTCCTCAGTCCCTGTGTCTGGAGCCCTCCTCCCGCTGGCTTTTCCACACATGTGGGAGGCTCGCTTTCTCCCAGAACTGTTTGGCTGGCAGTAATTCTTTTAATTTTTTGAAATATATTCATTTATTTTCATACATGTGTATGTGGGGAGTATTTCTATTAATTATTGATAATTTCATACATGTCTGTAATGGGTTTGCTCCTGTACTCCTAACTCCTCCTAGGCCCATCTCCACCTTCTCAGCTCTTTTCACCCCCCTCCCCCAATAGCCAGATAAGTACAGTTTTTATTGCTAATATATTCTAGGGTGTGTGAGCTACACCCTTAATAAAACCAGACTCTTCCTCCTTCCGTACCCATTAGCGCTCTGTAGCTCCTCAGCTAGGGATAGGAAGTCATCTCCATGTTAGAATTTTGGCTAGCTTAATCTTGTGGACTTGTGCAGACAACTACAGCTGCAGCCCTCATGAGTGCAGCAGTTCAATCACATATAGAAGGCAGTTTCCATCCAGTCCTCCCCAAACCCTGGCTTTTACAATCTTGGGACTTTGGGTCTTCCATGATTGTAGGTAGGGTTCCTTGTAGCCCAGGCTGGCCTCAAAGTTACTATGTAGTTGAGGATAACCTGAGTTTCTGATCCTCCTGCTCCCATCCTAGTGCAGGCATTGCAGGTATGAGCAACCAGCCTGTGTTGCTTTGAATAAGAATGGCTTCCTAGGCTCAAATATTTGAAAGCTCAGTCACCAGGGAGTGACCATGAGAAGAAGTAGAACAGTGGTCTCAACCTGTGTGTCAGAGATCCCTTTGGGGGATGAAGAACTCTTTTACAGGGGTCACATAAGACCACCAAAAAGCACAGATATTTACATTATGATTCATAACAGTAGCAAAATTACAATTAGGAAGTAGCAACAAAAATAATTTTATGGTGGGGGTGGGGGGACACCACAACCTGAGGAACTGTATTCAAGGGTGTCAGCATCAGGAATGTTGGAAGAAGTGTGTTATAGGACTGGGCATTGGGGTTTCAAATGACCTGGCCATGCTTGAGTGCGCTCTCTCTTCTGCCTATGGATCAGGATCAAGCCATGGTGAGGAAAAGGAATCCTGATAGAATTGATCTGAGACACGTGTGCTGGAATTGATTCTCTCTGTCAGACGTAACATATCTTGGGTGATGGCCTGTCCCTTTAAAATAAATATGCTAAGTAAATAAACGAAATTGAAGCAATCTCTTACAGGGCTGATAAAAACCCTTTACAAACTGCCTTCAGCAGCACTTCATAAGTATATGAACTTAGATCCAACGACCGAGGCTGGAAAATTCTATGTACATACATATTTTATATCCCAATGTCCCTCAGATATTAAGAGGAGGCTCCAATAATTGCAAAAATGGCCCTCCAAATCCTTCAAAAAGACCTAAGATGGCCTTTGGAGCTGGAAAGATGGCCCAGGAGGTCTGATGCCCTCTTCTGGCCTCTGCAGGCACTGCACTCGTGTAGCACAGAGACTTTCATACACATAAACTAAGGCAATCTGTCAGAGGAGCCTGCTCTTTCCAATACCCCCTCATTTTATTATCTTGACACATACAGAAATTTCCTTTTCTTACAAAATACATCAAATGCTAATCCAAATGTGACATTCGAAGCTCTAACCAGAGCGGCCTTAGCTGGCTCGCTCTCTCCTGGTTTTTTTTGGAGTAGAATGCCTCTTCCTCTGGGGCTCTTCAGCCTACCTCTGCCTTCCCGGTAACCCGCCTACAATTTGCATTCTAGTATAGTAAACAGAAAGTGCTGCTGCTGCTCTTAACACATGGAGTTTTCCTAGCCCCCTGGCTGAAAATACACACAAAAACTGACTCCTCCCTCCCCTCTTCTTACAGCTAGAACGAGAATTACACTAGAGCCCTCAGGGGAAAATATAAAAGCTTCCATCTACTTCCTGTGGGTGTCTGTGGGGCGAGAACACTCTGTTGGGCACACCGTCCTACAGCCTCACTGGGAAGCCGGAGTCTTCAAACATAGAACTACATCATTTTTTCCACCTGAATTTGGCCTCAGCACCACTGAAACGGAGCCACCTGGTTCTCAGCACCAACAGCTGAAACTTCTCCGATTAACATAGCCCTTTATTTGATAGCATGTACACATGTCAGATGACAGCACTAATGGGAATTACAAGCGAAAACAGTGAATCAGCTCCTCTGTAATGGAAGGACCTGTTAAACTTATGA
>JADRCH010007130.1:0-41561 GCA_019843965.1 Rhynchomys soricoides
CCCCTGCTGCTGCTGCTCCTGCTGCTGCCCCTGCTGCTACTGCCCCTGCTTCTGCTGCTCCTGCTGCTGCCCCTCCTGCTGCTGCCCCTGCTGCTGCTACTGCCCCTGCTGCTGCTAGTCCTTGCTAATGCTGGTTCCTGCCACTATATTTGCTGTTGTTGGATTTTTGGATTGCTTCTTGGAGATATCCTGATAATGAAGATTGGACTTGTCCGAAGGAGTTTGATGCCCGTAATCAGCAGGAAGTAGTCTGAAGAGAGCTACACCCCCTTTCCCTCTAGCCTTTTCTCTTGCCTACTTAGTGTTGAAGGGTTGGAAGGGATTGGGGTGGAGAAGGGTGGTAGGTGTAAGAACCCAATAAAGTAGCCCCCTCCCCAACTGTACACCTAAATCACAAACCTTCAACCAAAAGCCACCAGACAGCATCTGAGACCTGGGGCAGATTCCCCTGCATTGCTGTAGCCTACCTGATATTTCTATTAATGGATTCAAAAAGTATCTTGATTTTTTTCTTTCTTTGTCCTGCTTCTATAAGACTTCATGAAATCATTACTGTATCAGAACTTGGGTTATCTGAATCTGTGCTCCTGGGTCATGGTCACTCATATTTGGCTCCAGAATAAACCATCTATCTTAGTTGGGTTTCATTGCTGTGAAGAGACATCATGACCATGGCAACTCCTATAAAAGAAAACAATTGATTGGGGCTGGCTTACAGTTTCAGAGGTTCAGTCCATTATCATCATGGTGGGAAGCATGGCAGCATCCAGGCAGACATAGTGCTGGAAGACCCAAGAGATCCTGATTCAAAGGCAAGCAAGAGAAGACTGTCTTCTGAAGGTAGCCAGAAGGAGACTCTTCCACAGTGGGTAGAGCCTGAACATTGGAGGCCTCAAAGCCCACCTACAGTGATGAACTTCCTCCAATAAGTCCACATCTCCTAATAGTGCCACTCCTATGGCCAAGCATTCAAACACATGAATCTACAGGGCCCAAACCTATTCAAACCATCACACCACCTCTCATCCCTCTTGGGATAAGGTCTGGGTTTGGGGCTTTGACAATCCAGAGGAATGAAGCAGAAGGATCATCATGAGTTTGAGTCCAGTCTGAACTACAGAGTAAAACCCTCTCTTATAAAAATGAATAAATGGGAGCTGGGAAGATGGCTCAGAGGTTGGGCACTTGCTGCTCTTATGGAGGAACAGAGTTCAGTTCCTAGCACTCATATCTGGTGGCTCACAATCACCTGTAACTTTAGTGGGTGACACTCTCTTCTGGCCTCTACAGGTACTGCATGCACACATGCACATGCATACACAAACACATGCGCACACAAACATACAGACAAACACACAATTAAAAATACTGACAAATCTGTTTTAGTGAAAGACATAAATGAAATTATAAATATAATGCCTTCCAAAACAGAGGGCACAGCTGTCTATAACTACAGGGGTAGTCACAGAGCAGGACATGCTTGTTTCTTACAATAGGAGTTGATGTAGCCAGAGTCAGGGAAGAAGCTGAGGTGGGCCGTCTTCAATCAGCAGGCTTATTTATAGAGCAGAGGTCATGATTCCTTTGTTGTGACAATCTCGTTTTCTATCCTGGAAAGGAAAAAAATCCTCTTCACCCTATGACATATTACAGTGGGAGCCACAAAAGACTTTTATCCAACAGTAATGGCCACTGATTTACTGGTGGTGGGGACCAGGTGCTTAACCCAGCCTTTATTCTATTTTCAGGTAGAGCTGCAGCTGTCACTAAGCTAAGCGACTGTAAAAGAATAAGACAGTGTCTGAACACCTAGTCATTATTCCAGAAGAGGATTTATGAAATATTTTGAAGTTGGTTTTTCCTCTTGAATCTGCTTGCAGATGTTCTGGGACACAGGGCAGCCATCTGTAGCATTGTTCACAAAGGAGAGAAGTGAGAGTTGGGTGTGCTTTGGATTTCTAGGAAGCCTGAACACAAGCTAGAGCAAAGAGCTGCCATGTGAGCAAGGGTGAGGAGTGATGGAAGTGGGCAAGGTACACGCCCAGCAGCTGGCTAGGCTGCCTCAAAGTCCCAAGACAGCACTGGCTTCTCATTCCAAAGAGCTACAGCACTGCGCCAGGCTGAGCAGTCTGAGGGAAATTAGAGGGGAGACTGTGGAGTGGCTGGAGGCTGATGGAACTGTAGGGCTGTGTTAACAGTCAATGGGCTAGGATTCTGGACTGAATAAAAAGGAGACAGTGAGCTGAGCACCAGCGTCCATCTCTCTCGGCTTCCTGACTGTGGATGCCTCGTGATTTGCTGTCTCAGGCTCCTGCTGCCATGCCTCTCCCACACCTAGAGACAGTGACTTCAAACCATGAGCTGAAACAAACCCTTCCTTGAGTTGTTTTGTTAGATATTTTGCTGTAACAAAGAGGAAAAGAGCTGCATTAATGGCAGACTATAGCATCCTAGCTACTTGGTGTTCTTTATATCTCAGTTTAAGCTTTGAGAAGAATGAGCACAGAATGACCGTCAGAGTTTTGAAGGTGCAGGTGTGTTGGGGGCACAGTTGATAAGGGGTCAGGATAAGCCATGTGAAAATTTCCAAGGCTGTAGATTCATTTTAATGCTCGATCATATGGACAGGACCTAAAGGGTAAACATTCAGTTTTATTATAAACAATCGTAATTATAGGTGGTTTTTTTTTTTTTGCCAGTATCTGAGTCTGATGGATCAGCAATATTTATTGAAGTATGGAGAGGGACATGAATTGTTCACTCTCAGGATGTTTAGTAAATGAGGAAAGTGAAGTACATTAGGAAAGTTCTGGTGACAGATTAGGAAAAAAATCCACATCATTTATAATGAAGAAGTCAGTTTCCTCTGAAGGCCAGCCTTTCACTATGTAGCGGACAATGATTTCCCATAACTACATTCAATTTCAATTCACACATGCATATGTACACATGCACACACATACAAACACACACATAGATACACAGACATACAAGACACACACAGACACACACAGATTTGCAGTTTTTCAAGGGATGAAACTTCTAAAGTGTTAAGTAGTTTTTCCTAAGTCAGTTATAACTGTTAATTGTTTTTCTCAAATGTGCTTGGCTCATAGCGGAGAATGTGAAAACAGACAGTTCTCTCTGAACCCACAGATCGTGTATCTGACAATTACTCCATGCAGAAGTAATTCCATGATCCTCACTGCCCCAGAGGGAGACTGGCTGTAGCTGGGTGACCTTGACCTATGGTGCAAGAGGAGGTACATGGTGGTGACACTGCTGGAGTACACGAATAGTGACTGTTGATCCCAGTAAGACTTGATTACTCTGACCAATCCATCCCATATCCCAGCTTCATACCCACAGAGGAGTATTAGGATGCTCATGCATCTATATGAGAAAGGTGCCCACTTCCCCCTCTTCAGCTTCCCCATTCCCTGCTTCCTTTTGTCTGATGAAGACAGATGTATCTCATTCGGAGTAGGAGAGACATTGTATCAGCTCTCGGGTACTAGATGTCCTACTTTGCTTCTCTGTTGCCATAATAAAACACTGACAAAAAACAACTTGGGAGAGAAAAGATCTGTTTGACTTACACTTCTCAGGTCACACAGGCCATCATGTAGGGAAGTCTGACAGGATGTCAAGGAAGGAGCCTGGAGGCAGGAACTGAAGCTGAGACCATGGAGGGGTGCTGGTACTGGCTTGCTCAGTCTGCTTTTATAGCACCCAGGACCACCAGACCAGAGGAGGCCCTACTCACAATGGGCTGGATCCTCCCAACATAATTCTCAATCTAGAAAATGCTCCATATGGCTTCTCATAGGCCAATCTGATGGAAGCATTTTTCTCAATTAAGGTTCCCTTTTTCCAGATGTGTTAAGATGACAATTGAAGCTATCTGTGACCCAGGAGCACTGTTTGTTTCTCTCCTGTGACTTCTGACATCTTACACACCACACTCAGGCTTTCTAGATGAAACAGACCCCACCTCTTTCTCTCACTGTTCCGGCATTCAGCCTGTCTTACACTACACTTTGCCTGAGGGTGTTCTATGACTCCATTGATGATGACTGGGAATCACAGTCAGATTAATTTATACATCTTTCCTCAATAATAAATGGGGATCAATCATAGTTCCTATCTCTGCATATAAAAAGTTATTGCAGGTGAAGGGATGATTGACAGCTAGCTCAGCAGTAACCTAATAGACTGCTAATGTACATTACTAGTCTGACCATGCAAATGTGTGCACCAGCTCTGTCTTTCCCAGAGGCAATCACTGAGCAGGTTGTTTTCTTGACAGTTTTGTGTCTGTGATAGTATAAATAGCTACTCCAGAAGGTTGGCTAACTCAGTCTGTTGTTTTTATTTATGAAATAAAAACAGAAGGTTCTTTTTGAAATATGTCTAATTAAAACACCTGTATGTGTGTATACATGTGTATGTATATATGTGTCCGTACATATGCATGTGTATGTGTGTGTATGTGTGTGCATATGTGTATATATGTATATGTGTGCATGTGTATGTGCATATATGTATATGTGTGTGTATGTGCATATGAGTGTATGTGTGTGCATATGTATGTGCATATGTGTGCATGTGTGTGCATGTGTATGTGCATATGCATGTAATTGTGTGTGTATGTGTGTGCATATATATGTGCATATACAAGTATATATGTATGTGTGTATATTGTGTATGTGTATATGTGTATGTGCATTTGTGTGTGCCTATGTGTGTGTGCATATATGTGTATGTTTGTGCGGCACAGTACATGTGTAAAAGTGAGAGGACAATCACGAGTGTCGGTATCTTGTTTGCTTCTGTGTACACCAGGCTACTTTCTATCTCCATAGGCAGCTCTGAGTTTACAGATGCTGCTTCTGAGTGTGGCTTATGTGGGTCTTGGGATCTGAACTCAGGTCCTCATGCTTGTGCAGCAAGCACTTTACCCTCTGAGGCAACGTCCCAGTTCTGTGAAATTATTTTCAGTTTTGTGTATATATCTCTTTCATCTTGTGGTGGAGTGTTTATTTTACATTCTACATATTGAAATCCACTTTTATAACATCTAAATCTTATGATACACAGGACAGTGCATCTTCAAAATTATGGAGTGATGGGAACATAACTTGGTTTGTAGAATGCTTCTCTGTTATATTCAAGGTCCTGGGTTTGACTCCCAGTACTGCATACAACTGGGAGAATGCCTGTAATCTAAGGACTAGATAGTTGGAGATAGGTCATGACTACCCTTAATGAGTTTAAGACTAGCTTGGAATACTTGAGACTTTGACTCCAATCCTTCTCCAATATCCAAAGACAACAGAAAAAAGACAGGAAAAAATAAATGAAGAAAGAAAAAAGATATTCCCATTTTTTCATTATGGGCTGCAATGATTTTCTTTTGGGGAAATGGTTTTGGAATTCTGCATCTTTCTCCTAGCTAAACCAGGAAATGTTCTGCATGGTTGACTGCTAGACAAGAACTGCCCTTGGGTGCACTTGTGGCATGTCTGTTGTGGGTATAAACAGTGGCTCTCTAATTGGATTTGAGGTTCACTCCACATAAGAAAATTAATGCCTAGCACTGTAAATCTTATTTTTAAAATGGCTGTGGAGGACCTAGATCTTAGGAAGGACTCACTACTGTTCAACTGCATTAGCACAGCACCAAGTATCTTCTAAATATTGATGTTCCTATCCATAGAGAAATACCACTCTCACCCTTAATCAGAGAAGCTTGTCTTTGCAGTGAATAACACCTAGTACAGAGACTTGTGTTGCTTGAGGGGCTTAGAATCCATGACAGTTAAGGGCTCAGCTCTAAACATGACATTTATAACACCAAGGCTCATGGAACATCATGAGATAAGAGCTAGAAAGATTGCAAGATCTAAAAGACATGGAGACAGGCTTTGAAATGTAATCTTCAGGGAATGACACAGTACTTGTAAACATGATCTCACAACAGCTGCTGTGACTTGTATTGGGTATGTAGGTCACTGGGCAGGTCAACAACCTATCAGAAATCAGGGAGCTGCTCATGGGTCCCTCTTGCTACTGAACTGTTGGCTACTGTTGGACTTTGGTTGGAAGCCAAACACTGTCTTCAGGTGTGTATCTAGTGGTGAGCCCACCAGAACTGTACCAAACCTGGACGTGTAGACACTCCCGATATTTCAATTAATTTTCTATTGCCATGACAAACACCACAAACCAGGCTAATTAATAAAAGAAAGTGTTTAATTGGGCTTACTGTTTCAAAGCATTAGACGCCATGTTGGTAGAGCAAATACATGTCAACAGGAAAAGCTGAGGGCTTGTCTTTGAGCTGTAAGTAGGAAGCAGAGAGTGCTAATTGGGAATGCTATAAGTCTTTTGAAATCCAGTGACACACCTCCCCCAATAAGGCCATACCTCTTCGTCCTTCCCAAACAGTTTCACCAACTAAAGGCCAAGTATTTGCCAAGCAGTGGTGGCACACGTCTTTAATCCCAGCACTTGGGAGACAGAGGCAGACAGATTTCTGAGTTCGTGGCCAGCCTGGTCTACAGAGTGAGTTTCAGGACAGCCAGGGCTACACAGAGAAACCCTGTCTCAAAAAACAAACAAACAAACAAACAAACAAACAAATAAATAAAGGCCAAATATTTAAACATATGAGCCTATGGGGCCTGTTACTGAAATTATCAACCCCAATAAGCTCATATAAAATCCACTCAATCCAGTTATTATAAATGTAAGTTATATGCCTAGATTGGGCAGATCTAATATTACACTAACTTATTTCCCAGCTATAAGAACATTTACTATGTGCACTATCTCCTGGCATGGTTCTGGTCCGTCATGGCTTCTTCCTTCTCTTTATCTGTCCTCCCTCCTTCCCCTCTCATCCTCCTCCTCCTCTTCCTCCTCCTCCTCCTCCTCTTCTTCTCTCTCTCTCTCTCTCTCTCTCTCTCTCTCTCTCTCTCTCTCTCCCCACACCCTCAAACCTTTATTCCACCTTTCCCCTCCACTGTTCAATCACAGGCTCTAGCCTTTATTGACCAGTTAAAATGGGGAGAAGGTTCATGTGAGATCACCTGAGTATTTGAAGGACTGCTCCCTCTCTAGAAAGCAGAATTAACATCAGAGTACAAACAGCAGCAGGACAACCCCAAAAGGGATCCATTTTCATTCAAACCATCAGAGCTGATTAAATTCAGTGAGTCACAAAACAAACAGTGAATGTGAGAAGGGACCTGTACTGAGGAGGGAGTGGAGCCAGCAAGGGGGTAGGAAGATAAAAGAGGGCTGGTTTGAGAGTAATCAGAGTGCATTATTTACACATGTGAAATTGTCACAATTTGATAAAAAACAAGCCTTCCAGAAATGGATCCTTATTTCTGGACTCATTCCTTATTCACCTGGCAGTTACCTGAGGTCATGTGACTCATTCTCAGCCAATGGCAGGTGGATAGATGTTGACTGACTCTTCCATCTGCTTCCATAGACATCCCACTTGGATTCTCCTTCACAAGCTTGATGCCCAGCAGCATGACACTCACCCTCAGAAAACTGCTTGGAAGGGCTCCAGATAGGAGGGGTTTCCTCCTCAAGTTAATATTACCTCAGAGAAGAGCTGTTCTCTTGGCAGCAAAGAGAGGAGCTGATGCCAATCACGTTGTAAACAGTTTTATATTTGTGGGTTTGTTAGTTATTGCATCTAGATCCACCATTCTACAAACAAAATCAGAGAAAAGGTGGGAACCAAGCTGTGGTCTTTGAGTTCAATTACTTTTGGTCAAGATGTCAACAGCTTTTTAGGACTTAATTTCAACTGTTGTAAACAAACAAACAAACAAACAAACACAAAGATAAAAACCCAAGCAATCTGTCTGCAGGGAGCAGTATCTCCAAGGAGCATCAGAGTTGCTTATTAAGCTCCTTCCAATGATCTTTTCAAAATGCTTTGAGAAGTGCTGTTGATGTGAGCATGGCTATGCTCTGACTTGTGGGGTCTGTCTCTCCATTTGGGTTTTGTATGGTTCTGGGCTGGTGACAGAGCAGCTATTTACACACCATCATGTCCATGACCTACAGGCTGGGAAGGTGGATCAGCAGTTAAAGCATTTTCTATAGGAAGATGCCAAGACCAACTTTGACACCTAAGGGTAGACTGAGGCAGGAAGTGAAGTGTGGTGATAACAATTGGGATCAGTGCTCATGGCAGCTGATGCATGTCAGAGTTGATAACAACTGACCAGGGCTGCTGCTGCTGGAAGCTGTGGTTTGAGAGAAGAAAAGGGAGGAAGTTCAAACACACACACACACACACACACACACACACACACACACACACACGCACACACACACACGCACACACACACACGCACATACAGTGGTTGGAGCAAAGACAATCTCCATTAACTTCACACATACAAACACATACACACATACATACATACATACATAGAGACAAACACATACATATTTATACATTGGATTTCTGGAGCAAAGCTTCAACAAGCAGTCTCCAAGTATTTCACATACATCTATACATCTATACATCTATACACACACACACACACACACACATATATATATATATATGTTTGATAAATGGATAGAACAAAGTTCCAACAATCAGGCTCTAAGCAATTCATACATATGCATATACACATACATACAGACACATACACATACATACATACATACATACATACATACAGTTGGTGGATGGAGCAAGCTCCCACACACACCCGTACAAGTGTTGTGGGCTGACTCCTGTCCCCAGCATAGCTGTAGCCATTTTGTTTCAGGCCTGCCAGTTATTTCATATCTTTGCTGTAATGTGCCTGCCAGTCACTGACACAGAGAAATGACTTGGCTCATAACAAGGTCATGCTGTTCCATTATCCTGTTCCATTCTGTACATCCTGAGGTTTGTTAATCCTAAGGAATTCCACAAAGTCTCATGTAGGACCCATCAAGTTGAAGGTTAATATGAACTGAATGGCTTGAGTCAGAGCCGACCACTGGGCAGAATGTCTTGCACATGCGTATGAGCTCATTATGGGTTTTGTGGCTACACAGAATTATGCTGCCAATAAGCCAAAACATTATGATTATAGTACTCATGCTCTGTTATCTCAATATTCTGAAATTCTCCTGCTCACTACCCATCCACCAATCCTCTTACTTCACTCAGGACTAATTAGCTTAAAGGATAGTTGATAATACTTTGTCTACTAAGCCAAATTGTAGTACTGCTCTCCTTGCCTTTTAAACCTTCGAGCCTGTTTTTTCCTATAAAAAGCCTGCCCTGAAAACAGACTGGTACCACAATTAGGCACCTGAGTCCTTTTTGTGGCCCTGATCGATCAGTATTAGTTCAATAAACCATCCCTCTCTGACTGAGCTCAGGTGTTCATGTGGTTTGTGGAGTGACTCTTAGACCACAACAAGCTTTACATATATACATACAGATTTGATGGATGGAACAGAGTTCCAGCACATTCTCACACAAGCTTTACACAGACACATACATATATACTTACATACATATAACGTATATACATATACACATATACATGTACACACATATACATACATATAAATGCACACATACATATACACATATACACATAGTTAATGGGTGTGGGACCAAACCTGGCGCAGTGGAAAGAAGTCCCATGTGTGCGGCTCTGGGTGGGATAGGAGACACGCAGGAAGTAGCCATGCATCTTCCCACACAGTCTAATGGGCAGTTGGGGGCTATGGGAAGCCTTTGCAGGCCCTGCCCATGGGTGGGGGAGTGGGCCATTCCTGGGGAATGTGTGGCAGCAGTCTCCGTGGGTTCTCTTGCCCTGGGCACTGCAGTCTCCACAGAGTGCCACAGATGGGCTAGCCAGAGCGCAGCTGGGGTTCCCGCCAGGACCGGGTCTCCGTGGCTTGGGGTGATGGGCTAGCTGCTTAGGCTTGGGTGAATGGGTATTGTCTTGGAGCACTGAGAAGCCCTCAGTGAGAGATTAGACATGGCTCCTTAATGGAGGGCCAGATTACTCGCTTCCCATGGCGGGTCCAGATGAAGAGACAGTCTATAATTCTAAGACGTTTATTTTCATCGTGTGGAGAGTGGCATGGATGGAATTGTATCCCCACCCCTCTGGGAGAGGCAAGGCAGATATAGTAACTGGGAAGGGGCGTGGCTAAGCCTCTAAGTGTCTCATTAACATGGGGATGGCTTGGGGCTGTGTGGCCACGCCTCTACCTGGGGCGTGGCCACGCCTCTACCTGAGGAGTGGTGGTACATGACTGTAACTGGAGCCACAAACATAAAGTTTCCAGGAGCTTTGGCATAAAGTTTCTGGTCTCTTGCGGATTCTGCTGGGTCGCCCAGAGTTTATGCCTGTGCTGAACCAGGTGCCAGACTGCCTGTCACAAATCACTGCCACACAAATGGGTAGAGGAAACAGTGCTCCAACATATTCTCACATCAACTTTACATACATACATACATAATACATACATACATACACAGAGTTGATGGGTGGAAGGAAAAATGTTTTGACAACTTTATTCTTACTCTCATAGCTTATATATTCCAGCAAAATCTTTCAAGCAGTATAGAATTATAATGTGATTACGTTTTAATTTTCCTTTAGTGAATGACTATGACAAAATGATGTGTTCCCCAATACCTTTATAAGAAATAACATTATTTTGTACAGGTAAAGAAAACAAGTTATTCTCAAGAACCTTTGTACATTCTTAACTAAGCAACCTGTTATAGATTAACAAAGTGTAAGCAGGCAAGAAAGTTTTCTCAGCCAGTTTCTCTTACTGGCAGGCAGCAATTTTTGGCTACAAAGAAAGGATTAATTATTTTATTATTTATCTTTAAACGTAATCTTACAAGAATCTTAAAAGAATCACAAATCTAGATTTTTATATAAAAATCAGTCATATCTACTTTAAATCCTCAGAATGCATATCTACTCATCAGCAACTCTTATTACATCATATCAGGAAGCTGAGGGCAAAAATGGGTACAAGAAATCAATTATCAGTCCAGCCTCAGTGAGAGTCATGTCAGCCAGTGCTGCCATTGTTCTTGCTCCCTGACCATAAAACTATTAAGCTTAACTGTTAAGAGTGTGCCTTTCTGCACTTCAAATTGTTCCCTAAGATTTTTTACATCAGAACCAGTAACAAAAACATCTTAACTTCACTAACAATTTTATTTTTCCAAATGCTTTCTAAGGGTAATGGTTACAGCTGACAATCTACATCTCTAAGTTCTTTCTAGGGTCGTGATTGAATCATTAATCTGCTCCAGTAGCAATGCCTGAAAGAAATCAAGCATTATTAATGTGAGTGCCTGAGACTCTGCCTTGTGAAGGCCTGGAAGCCCCCTTAGAGTTTTCTAACTCTTAGATTAAGAGGGATGTGAGGGCAGCGAGCAGAGCAGAGCTCTATAACATCATGCATTCCTCAGGACACATAGTCCTCGGGGTCATGCCACACTGAAACACACCCATCGTGGCTGTGCTAACTGGTGGGCCACATTCCATGAGTTCTAAAGCCACTTGTTGTTCCTTCCTCATGGTCCTTGGCAGGAAGACAGGTTTGTATCTCCAGAAAACCATATAAATGCTAGGTGGGAAGTGCAATCTATCTGTCATTCAACCTCAAAAGGCAAGAGCAGGAGAATCTCCAGATCAGGATGTCTAGTGAGACTAAGCATATTGGTGAGCTCTGGGTTTGTTTGAGAGAGTCTGCCTCACTGGATAAGATGGAAGAGTGATGGAGGATGATTCTTGAAGTCAACCTTTGGCATAAACATGTCTCCCTACATGCACCCATATATGTAAAACATAAATATGAAGTACACATGAGCATGGGAGCACACACACACGAAAACTGTAAAAAGAAAACAAAATGGACTTAGCATCTACATTGTGCAATAATATGAGAGTAATTTGGGGCTTAGTTGTTTTATAAAATGGAAGACACCATCTCCTTTGACTCTCTAGGGCTTTCCTGAGGACACCAAGTTCAATTAATTTTCTTTTCTCACCTGAAATTGAAAGACTGTATATATGTTAGAATGTGAAAATCAATACTAAACACAGGTTATGGCCATCAAGATGTTAGGAAGAAATACCACCTATAATCAGTGTAACCATAGAGACACCCAGCCTGTGTCTGTGCTGAGAGCCAGTGCACCCCTACCTCACACTCCACCTCCTGAAAGAGCTAGTGCTCTAGTTGACAAGCACAAGTTCATTTGCCATGACATTGCTCTGGCCTTGCATAGTCTATTTCCATTCCTGATTTGCACAGAGGGGAGGCAGCACAATTTATCATCTCTAGGGCCAACACATCCATTTGGGCAAATCTATTTTCGTTCATGCAGAGCGATGTCTTCAACTCGGCTGATTCCTGGGGAAAATCAAATCAAACCAGCCACAGACCACCCCCGCCCCTCTGTGCCACTCACTCCTTATGCACGGATCTTCACCAAAACACCCCCTACCCATAGCTATATACAAGGCCTGTGAATGACTTTCTTGTTGGGTCAGGCACTGCAGGAAATTATATACACATCAAGCATAGACACAGCTTCAGGCTCTTTTGGGTGTGTACTTGAAATAAACATTCTGGGGGCATTAACTTTCTGACAGTGGTGGTTGTTTTATTCCTGTTTTCCTTTTTCCATCAGAACCGCAGCTCTCTATTCTTTGCCCCCAGAGGAAAACAGATATGTTCACTTCTGCAGGGATGTTGCTGAAGGATATACACTTGAGAGGTACTGGAGACAGGAGTGGTCAAGAGCGGGACATAGCTCTGAGCCCTGTGTGTTTATTAATCAATCAGATTCCTAAGCATTACTACTTGAGAATAAGAGAACTTCTCTCAAAAGATACCAGGTCTACCTTGCTCACTTCTACAGGGAAGTTAGCCACCATCTTTTTGTTCTTCAGTCTTGAACACTGAAACAGCCATAAGAGAGTCACACAGCACACCAAGGGCAGGCTTATGGTGTCCATATTGGTCCCTGTCATTGGGAAGCTATGGGTGGACTCATCAGAAGTAGCATGTTGTCTTAGTTAGGGTTTTCCTGCTGTGAACAGACACCATGACTAAGGCAACTCTTACAACATTTAATTGGGGCTGGCTTACAGGTTCAAAGGCTCAGTCTATTATCATCAAGGTGGGAGTGTGGCAGCATCTAGGCAGGCATGGTGCAGGAAGAGCTAAGAGTTCTACATTTTCATCTGAAAGCCTCTAGGAGAAGATTGGCTTCCAGGCAGCTAGGACAAGGTTCTTAAAGCCCATGCCTACAGTGACACACTTCTTCCAACAAGGCCACACCTACTCCAACAATCCCATACCTCCTAATAGTGCCACTCCCTGGGCAGAGCACATTCAAACCACCATACATGTCTTCTGAGATTGCTGGTGTCTGATCAGTCCTGAGTAGGAAGTGGTTCAGTTGGCAGTTGTTGGCTAGCTTTGATTGTTCTGGGCTGGTGATTACAGAAGCCAAGAGTCTGAATTCTAATATCGTGTAGGTTCTTAATGATGTTTATTTATACATCCAGTTGTCACATTTATGTCATTCATGTCACACTAAATGGTAACTTCTCTCATTTCATTGCTATGAAAAAAGCCAGACAAAGCAATTTAAGGAAGGGAAAGTTTATTCTGGCTCATGGTTTGGTTCTCGGATAAAACCCATCATGGTTCTAGGAGCATGAGGTGGCTGTTCATGTTGCACCCATAGTTAGGAAGCTGAGAGAGATGAATGCTGGTGCTCAGCTCACTGTCTCCTGTTTCATTCAGTCTATGGCTTCAGCCAGTGACATGGTGTCACCCATATTCATGTAGCTATTCTTATCTCAGTTAAATGTCTCTGGAGACATTGTTAGCATTCTGTCTAAACTCCACCCCAGTTACCTGGCAACAGCCAGGTATGCTCTTCCCCATAGTTGCCTGGCAACAGCCAGGTGGGCCTGGTCCAGTATGAAAGGGGCTGCTTGCCTCTCCTCTCTGTCTTATCCCTTGCTTCTCTTGCCCTTCCCTTACATCTCTTATCCCTCTTGTTCCCTTCCCCCACCCCCTCTCCATGTGGTCATGGCCGGCCTCCACTCCTCTACTTTTCTGTTCTCTCCCCCTCTCTGCCTTTCTCTGCCTCTACTACCTTCTTAACTCCCCTCCCCATGCCCTGAATAAACTCTATACTATACCTTTGAGTGTGGCTGGTCCCTCAGGGGGAAGGGATGCCTGGGCTCGGGCCTGCTGAGGCACGCCCTTCCCCCACACCTGCCTCCCCATACCCCCATAGACTATATATCACTTTGTTCTTTTCATAAACACATCGTTGGTTTGTGTGACTTGGGTTAGCTCAAAAGAACCAGTAAGCCACCATACGCCACTGGTCTGAGTAACTGTCCACATGGACTCTGGGGAAAGTTCCTGAGCTCAGAGCTACTCCTTTGCCACCCTGAGTAAATGGCCTTCTGCATGGTCCCCAGGGAGAGTTCTTGGGTTCAGAGCTACCCTGTTTTGTCCATTCAGTCTTTCACTGACCATCGTTTTTAGGACTTATTCCCTTGGGTGAGACAGTCCTCTTTCCTTTTGCTTTCTGGCCACTGCAAATTCCAGGCCAGGCCTGGACAACTGCTCTGTCAGGAGAACTGCCCCCGAGCATTAGCCCCCACCTCCCACATGTCTCGCTCAGGGGTCAGTCTTCGCTGTCTTTGACGCTATTTAATGGGATGTCTTGGTCTAAAGCAATCTCTCTCTCCATCTTGCTAAACTGGCACTTTCTTGCTGAGGACCCATAGTACAGACTCTTCCCTCTCCTCCTCTCATTTGCGGCTCACTAAAACCACAGGTTCAACTAGTTTGCAAGTCTGAAGCTAGAAGCAAGCCTGATTCCTGCTCCCTGCCTGGCATCCCACTTGCTGCCCCCCCCCCCCCACTCCTTAGCTCTGCTCTAGGTTCTCATCAGGAAAGGTGGGTTTGGCCCCATCCCTTGTGTTCTGCCAGAGATCTCCTCCCTTAGACTTGCTTTCCATGTGCATTTAACTACCTGCCATCACAGCCGTGGGAAACACAGTTTTGTTCCTGATCATTCCCTATCTGCCCCTAAAACAGCTTTTGCTTTGTCTTAGCAGCTGCTTCTACACTTGCCAGCCCCTTCTATCTCCGTCCCCTGCCAGGGACTCTGCTGCTTCCCCTGCCCTCACTCTCTGCTCTACATCTGTCTTGTCCAGCTCCCTCAACCACCTCCTGCTCCACCAGTCCCGGGTCCCTGATCTCCTTTCTACCTTCCACCCCACTGGAGGGACTTTCTCCCCCTCCCTCTCCTTCTATGCCACCGCTGCCTGCTTCCTTATTCTGGTCCTGGCCACATGTCTCTTTGCTCCTGCTGTTAAATTCTATTCAGTTATAACCAATGCATACAGTTCTCAATCCTGTCAGAAGCTTGTTAATTCTTAAGTTTATAGCAGACAGAATTCCCAAAGTCCACGACAGTTGGCCTAAAATGGTAGATGGTCTCAGAAGATGTGGACACAGCTACAGGATACTGCCTAGATTGTGATATGACAATCACTGAAAATGCAGTGGACAAAACCGGATACTTTGGGTCAAGGGGCTTGGCTACTAAACTAAGGTAAGCTTACTTCCCATGTCACATGTATCCATTCCACAGAGAAAAAGCCCTGAGTCTTCTGCGCTTGAAAGCCAAACTGACTCTGCCCAAAGTTCCCACTGACTACCTATTCCAAAGGGTGTGATTCCTCTGGGTTTAAAATGGACATCTTAAAAAATTTTTCTTTCTCCCAAATGTACTTGATCTATTTCTCTACCTATAATAATGTGTTTCAATATCTCGTCAAGTCCAGGCGCTTACTACACACAGGACAGCTCCAGAGAAGCAACCTTCAGATGCTCCAATCTCCTCTCAGACACAGATGATTCTACTGGACCTGTTCCTTCTGACCTACCCTCAGATGGCTCCACAGACCCTGGACAGCAAGGAAACAGCCAACTCTCCTACGACTACACAAACATCCCCCACACCCATTCTTTTAGGTTCCCCCAGAGACATATCACCCCAATGCCAGCATGAAGCAGTCAGACATTATGATGAGCTTATTCCTGCTTTGCCATTGCCTTTTTCTAAGTTTTCTTTTTTAATTAAACCAAAATGGGGGAATGTTAGCATTCTTTCTAAACTCCACCTCACAATTACCTAGCAACAGCCAGGTATGCTCCTCCCCACAGTTGCCTGGCAACAGCCAGGTGGGCCTGGCCCTCTATAAAAGCGGCTGCTTGCCCCTCCTCTCTCTCTTATCTCTTGCCCTTCCCTTACATCTCTTATCCCTCTTGTTCCCCTTCCCCCCCTCCACGTGGTCATGGCCGGCCTCCACTCCTCTACTTCTCTACTCTCTCCCTCTCTCTTCCTTTCTCTGCCTCTACTACCCTCTTAGCTCCCCTCCCCATGCCCTAAATAAACTATTCTATACTATATCTTTGAGTGTGGCTGGTTCCTCAGGGGGAAGGGGGAAGGTTTGGGCCTGCTGAGACACACCCTTCCCCCACACCTACCTCCCCATCCCCCCATAGACTATATATCACTTTATTCTTTTTATAAACACATCAGACATCCTCACAGACATGTCCAGAAGAGTGTCTCCCAGATAATTCTAAATTCACTCCACTCATGATGCAGAGATAGAAGAAGACAATTTTTCAGATGTGGGCAGCTAGTGAATGTCACATGGACACATGGACAGACAGACATGTGAATCCAGTCATTCCTGAGCTAAACTAATATGTTAGTGGCCTTGCTGGTTTATTCTATCAAGATAGCCTGTACTCACTTGATCTACTACTCTGTTGTTATCATCTAGGGTTCACTAAGTGATAATTATGTAGCTTCATTGCTTACAGAAAACAAGGAGTTGATTGCAAACTTCATGAGTACCCTTTGGTTTGAAGAGACTTATGTATCTGCATTGTATTTGTTTGTTGTTGGCCCAGTCTTAGTGACAAAGCCCTTTTCTTTGGCTCTGGGCATGGTTGCATCCTGGCCATGTTTGGATCTCTCAGCTCTAAAGGTGTTACAGCCTCTCTGTGAATTGTACAATAAACCGCCTCCATCTGCCTTAAGCCCAGATTTGCATACCTAAAAACTCAACAATATATATGCAGAAGCATTAGCCATCTCACAAAAGCACCTTTTGGGTACTGTGGAGCTCAGCCACATTTGGATAACACTGGCTTGGATTGCGCATCTTATTTTAGCAGCATGTTTTTAAGATTTTTTTTTGACATCAAAGCAGACTTAAAGGCAATTCTTTATATTCTCTGGCTCTCTTTATTTATTTATTTTTCAATCAAATCTTCCCACCGTGTCAGTAAACACAGCAATCTTCCAACAAGGCCACTTAATTATCAGCTGTGCAGACTGCAAAGATTCCTTTATGGGCACAAAGTCTGCATCCTTTGTGCAGCCAGTCAGGGTCCTGGAAAAGGGAGCTGCTTGTATGTTCATCATTATTCAGAGACAACTCTTGGAGCAATGATGGCTTTTGTCCTTCTGAATGTCTTTCTGCCTTTTCAAGTAGGTTATCTTGTCTGTAAACTGCAGGACACAGTAATCACCCTTGAGACTCAAGTGGGTTTCTGTGATGGTGACTATTGTGTAGCAATCCTTCTGATCTGAAACAGTTCATCCAGGAAGTAAACTACTCAAAAGTTCCAGGAAGTCCCTGAAGCTAAATAGATTTGCTAGGCCCCTCCCTTCATAAGCATATATAGGCAGTAAGGACTGCTGAGAATCACTCAGACCATCTAAAGGTGCCTAGAAAAGCTTTAGATCTACTGAACCACTTAGAAAGGATACTCTCAACCTATTCAGCTACCTATGAGGTTCTGTGAGCTGTCATCTGTGCTGGGGTTAGCTTTATTGATGCAGATGTCTTTGAGTCATTTTGGCTTCTGTATATAACCCTTCACCCATATTCCTATAAGTAGCTCCAACAAGACACATTGATTCTTCAAACTGGACTTTGGTGATTTTACTTTCATCTGTTGTCAGTTTCCTATATGGGACAAGTGGATGCTTGTTCACATCCCCCTTCTCCTAGGAGGAGTGTCACACAACAATGAACATCTCCACTAGGGCTTCTTCAATACTGGCATCAGGCTACGCTGGCTTTTTATCCCCTGAATGGAACTTATAGTCACCAGAGAGATACTATCACTATAATTTGTGTTCAGTGTATTATCCACAAGCCCTTTGTTTTCCAGATTGTAGCTATTAGGTGGTAATGAGACTTTGAATAGTTGGGGTCCTGTGAGCGATATTAAGTCACTGAAGGTGGACCTCTATGTGATACGAACAAATGTCTATTTGTTAAAGATAGGGTATCAAAAATAGATTTAAGAAATTTCAATTCAAGTCCAACTTGACAAATTAATGCATTTATTGGAGTGGTTACAGGAACAGTCATCATAAGTTTATAGGGTTTATAGGTCCAGGGATGACCCCAAAACTGTAGTGTCACCAAGAATTCCCATTCCATCAGGGATGATGATCCCACAGACACTCTTTAGTTAACCTCCATTTAACATATCCTAGCAGCTCCCAAGACCATATGTGGTCCACAGACAAGAGAGAATTATGGCTGGATCTTAAGTGTGGAAGCTGTACCTTCTCTTCCCACTTCCTACTAGTGGATATTAAAAGTTTATTCATCATTCCCTATGATCTAACTATCTCCATGTTGCTCTTGTTATGTTGCCTTGATTACAGTGCCAAACATTCTATAGATCTCCATAGCAACCTCTATTCCAGAATGTCCAATAGTCCTATCATGCCCATGCCCAGGGGAAATACTTTGCCCCAGCAAGCCTCAAAGCTGGTTCTGGAACACACACACCCCAGCCATGAGTTGTCTCTCCACAGATCATAAAATAATGGCCCAGCTTGGACATGGACTTACAACCTCTAAAACTTTATGCCCAAAGAAACCTTTTCTAAACCATTTATCTCAGGTGTTTATCATCATGATGGAAAGCTGCCTAACACAGGTATTCTGGTGTCAACTCCTAGCTGAGAACTTTGAAGTTGAGGCTCCAGTGAGGAAGGGGAACTGAGTGACTGACTGTCCTCATCCTCTGAGCCCCAAACTCCTGAAACTCACACACATTGGCCACCAAGGGATTCTGTGGTGCTGAGGCTAAGGATAATTAATCTTTTTATTCATCTAATGGTAATTTAAAATGTCTAGGTTGGCACTGAGACTCTCTCCACTAGCCCAATTCCTAGCACCATGAAGCTACAATGAGGGTAGACAAGCCAGCAGCAAAAAGTTGGTTGTCCATGCAAGTGAAATTGTAAAGTAAATTTTCTTTGGTGCTCTAAGGAGAAGAGAAGTCTTCTGTGTTTATCTCTAGTTGTTCAAGTTTACTTTCTAGATATAAAACACAGCAAAAAAAATCAAAAACAAAAACAAAAACAAAACAAAACATAAAAAAAAAAAAAAAAACCAGCAAAGAAATGTCAACCTAAGTCCAACTTGTCAGATTGATGCATTTATTTCACTTACTAACAGGAACAGTGGTGATGGGTTTATAGGGCCAGAGGTGTCAACAGTCTCACTCCATCAGGGATGATGGCCTTACAGACACCTTTCAGATAACCTTCTACCCTTAACATATCTTAACATTTTACAGCTCACAGCTCACAATCCATCACTGAGGAATGGTTAGGGCAGGAACTCAAGGCAGGGACTGAAACAGAGATCATGGAGGAATGATGCTTACTGTCTGCTTCTCATGGCTTGCTCAGCGTGATTCCTATATCATCCAGGACCATCTGTCCAGAGTGGCCCACAGTGAGCTGAGGACTCTCACATCAATCACTAGTCAATAAAATGCCCCATAGATGTGGACATAGGCCAATCTGATGAGGATAATCCCTCAACTGAGGTTTCCTCTTCCCAGGTGTGTCAAGTTGACAACCAGGATTAGCTATCAAGGATTAGTCAGTATTGCTTTCAGAAAGGGAATGTTTATAAACCCTTTCCTCATGTGTTGGAGACATAAACCCAATCTTCTCAAAGATTAAATCGATTTCTTTAGTTTTGCTTCTAGGAATGTTTCCTTAGAGGCCTTCTCTGAGCTGTGACCATCCATTTGCAAATGGTGTCTGTATCCCTGTCTCTGAGTAACTTATCCCTGACCAACAGAGTTACTTTCTACTGATTGCTGTGGTAGAAAAATTTATCCCAATTTGTGGTTTCTACAGCACCTTTAACTGTTTAGTTGCTGAATAAAACACAAGCACAATTTTATATTTACTATTGTAAATATAAAATTTACAAAAAAAAAAAAAAAAAGAGCTGGGCAGTTATCCTCTATGCTATTGTGTCTATTTCCCAGGCAATAATCCCATTATATAATTTGCCATGTTTGCTCTGGGCTACTCTTAACTCTGATTAGCCAACCTGCATGGCCCTTATTTCATGCTCACCTAACCCATGACTGCTTCCTCCTCTCCCCACTTTCTTCTCTTCCCTCGTGGTTCTCCTCCAACCACAAGCCTAGGAACCCTAAACCCCACTGTCTTAGGGTGCTTTGAACAGACACCATGTCCAAGGAAACTCTTATAAAGGAGAATATTTAATTGGGGCTGGCTTACAGGTTCAGATGTTCAGTCCAATATCATCAAGGCGTGAACATGGAAGCATCCAGGCAGGCATGGTGCAGGAGGAGCTGAGAGTTCTACATCGTCATCTGAAGGCTGCTATCAGAATACTGACTTCCAGGCAGCTAGGATAAGGATTTTAAAGCCCACGCCCACAGTGACACACCTACTCCAACAGGGCCACACCTCCAAGTAGTGCCACTCACTGGGCCAAGCCTATACAAACCATCAAACGTGAATATGTCTCTTCTGCCCAGCTATTAACCATTGGAATATTTATTCACCAATCAGAAAAAAACCTTGGGAGTAAAGTCACATAGTGTCACTTAGATCTACTTGCGGACTCCCTAGTCTCAGGGGCAACCAGGTCTTGGAGGCCTGCACTTAGCATTAGAATACATAGCAACAGACCAAACCTCACGCTCATGGCACCACCTAGGCCTTTCCTAGTGTTGAGCTGGTAGTAAACCTGTCTCATCTTTCCAAGTAGGCAAACATTATGAGTAAATATCTCTCCAACAAAGGTCAGTTCATATCTTAGAATGGTTGAACACATGTGGAATGCCCCTGCCTCCCATTTCCACCCATCTTAGCCTATGGAATCTGTCAGCCTAATGCTCTACATAGCATTGTGTGGATTTCCCCATCCTCAGATACTCCAAGGCCGCAGGTCTATCTTTTAAATGACCCACTGGCTAAATGTACCTGTGTCATAATTTCAGCAGCACAAACTCGAAGTGACTCTTTAACAACCATGCATGTTGGTTTGGTTCAGTTGTCATCCTGTTCTTCCAGATGCAGTCCCAGGTATGAACACACATCTCTGTGTGGGTATGCTTTTTTTGTGTGAATGTGTTATTTGTGTAAATTGACTTTTAGTTTTCAGCTGTGTGATAAAGGGCTTGAGCAAAAATTGATTGAAATTTTATTGCTACTAAATTTAAATGTTTTAAAATCAAGTTGACAAAATTAAAATAAAAACACTGAACATTAAATTAATTAAAACAAAAAACTCCTACCCTTACATTGAAGACTAAAATCTGGTGGTTATGTATCTGTATCTGGGTCCATTCTCATCCCACAAATCTCCCACAATGGCATTTATTTCTGATACATTGAGTAGGAGTAATGTTGGCCTCCATACTGGACCAAGTTCAGATCCCCATCTTGTTCATGACAGGAACATTGGAATCTACCTCTTCAGAGGCTAGAGAGATGGCTCAGTGGTTAACAGCACTGGCTGTTCTTCAAGAGGACCTGAATTTAATTCCTAAGACCATTGTGCTTACTCACAACATCTATTAACTCCAGTTCCAGGAGAGCTGATGCCTTCTTCTGGCCTCTGGGTATGACACTCACCCGGTACATATATATGTGTACAGGCAAAGCCTTCATAACACATAAAGTAAAAATAAAACATTAAAAAAATATCACTTCCATCTACAGATGGTGTATGTTAATGCTGTCCATGCAGTAAACCTAATGCTTCCTGACTACGTGATGTATTTGAATATTCAGGATCTTATAAAAGCCTGAGTCAAAGATGCTCAACCATTTTGACCAGCTTTGCTTTCTCATGAAACAACTTGTAGATTTTTTTTCCACTAATTTATTGATTCAGTCAAAAATTAATTTGCAAAGTGCCATTGAACCAAATTATTGTACCTGGCAGTGAATAATTGTAAATAAGACCAGAATGAATTACCACAGACTTTTACCATCTTCTGTGCACATTGCAATTTTATTTTATTTTTAAAGATTTATTTGTTTATTTTATGTGTGTATGTCTGTGTTGACCCACATGCATATTTGTGCACCACATACATACAATACCTAAAGGAGCCAGAGAAGGGAGTAAGGTTTTCTGGAACTGGAGTTATGGATGGTTGTGAGCTGTCATGTGGGTGCTGGAAACCAAATCCAGGTTTTCTGATAAAGCAGGCAGTGCTTTTAACCACTGAGCCATCTCTCCATCCCCTGCCATTTTATTATGGGGAAAAAAGGTATAAAAATAAAGCCACATGCCACTGGAATTTATTTGAGTCTTCAGTTTTATGCTGCATGAGGCCTATGGTTCACCTTTAGTCCAATCAAGACATGGATTCACAAATGCAAATGATCCCAGGATCATAGGACCCGTTCCAGTCTTAAAATACAAAAACAAAAACAACTTCCCTCAAAACAGAACAAACCTCTCTGGTATGTGAGCACACCTAGAGTGAACTGCACATCAGCTACCAATTGTTTTGTTGTGATTTTGTAAATGAAGTTGCTTTGGATTGATATAGAATAATAAATGCACAATTGCATCAACACCTTATGTTTTGGGACTCTCATATAAAATGATCTTGCAGCCTTTAAGTAGCTTAGTATTGCAAACAGCTAATATGAGCCCAGAGGTATAGGGTTTGATTGGACAGCAAAGGCAGTGGCTTTTGAGGAAAGCTTGGCTCCCTTACCAGTTAGAGAGGATTCTACTGAAAAAATGCTGACTTAGGACTTGTTTGTTTGGTGTCTGTCAACAAAGAAAAGGATTGACTTATTTGAAAACAGGCACTAAGAAACTCAGTTAAGTGGGATATGGGTGCATTTGAACAGGATTACCTGGTTTTTGTTTTTTGTTTTTGTTTTGTTGTTGTTGTTGTTGTTTTTCCATTTTGATCCTTATCTGAAAGTTTTTAAAGGAAATAAGCACACAGGATAGAACTTTTCTTCTAGAATCCTGGAGACTCAGTGTCCCTTTATATTCTCTCCCAAGTTTGATTAATCTCAGAGTCTCTACATGTGGGTGAACCTTTATAAAGGATGTGAAAGGTACTCCTGATGCTGTCTCCTAGTGACCCTATCCATCTGTCACAGATATACTCAGAGAATCAAAGGTGTCCATTACACACCTGTGTCTTACATAAGGTAATATCTGAAAGAGGTCTAAGAACGTGCACAACTATGTTAAATTACATTGAGAAATACAGTTATTTGTATCATCAAATCCAGTTGCCATGGACACTAGAAAGTTTAGAAAATTTAAATACACACTAAAATGAATCAACAGTCTTTACCCAGAAAACCCTGTTGCAAGCATCAAGCCTGTCTTCCAATCTACATCTGCTTGTCTCAAGAGGATTGGCTATTTCTTTAACTTGGTTTCTTATCTAAACTTGTTTTTCTATACTTTCAGGGCTTGCTGTATTTTATATATGACACAATCCAACCACTCCACCATTGTGATTATATTTCCCTAATATCTACAACACCTTATAGGTAGGAAGCCACATCTCTTCTATGTTTCTATTGCCTGGCATTTACTTCTTGAAAATGCTTGTGGTCATGTTGGTCCACTGGGGTCATCTGTTGATAGAATATAGTCAATATGTACAGCTATTTTGCTCTCCCACAGTAAATTCTATACATGCGTCTGTGAGCATGCATTTCAGAAGTTGTCAGCATCATCTTCCTCCATCATTCTCCACCTTAGTTTTTGAGACAGGGTCTTTTGCAGAACTTGGAGATCATCAATTCATCTAGATTGGCTAGGCAGCAAGCCCCAGGGAGTCTAATGTCTCTGCCTCTTCAATATCTACATTATTGATGTGTGACCTCATGGTTGGCTTTTGTTTGTGTGTTGAGAATTTCAACTCATGTTTTTATGCCTACCCAGCAGCACTTATTGACTGAACCATCTCCCCAGCCCTGGTAATTGCTTTTGATGGGGGGTTATACGTTAAGTATGAGTTTACATGTTAACTTCACTATACAGAGCAATAACACAGACTGGTAACAAGATGGGCTATCACTTATTCATGCCACTAAGAATGATCATAGATGTTGTTCATTATAAATTTATCTGCAGAGTTAGCACCAAGTCTTACACCCTAGAAAGTCTGTGGTCTTTTAACCTCTTAAAGAAATAAGATCGAGACTAGTCAGTGTAGCTGGGGCATTCTCCTCCTCCTCCTTTATTATTATTATTATTATTATTATTATTATTATTATTATTATTATTATTACTACTACTACTACTACTACTACTACT
This sequence comes from Rhynchomys soricoides, assembly GCA_019843965.1. Lineage (NCBI taxonomy): Eukaryota > Metazoa > Chordata > Mammalia > Rodentia > Muridae > Rhynchomys > Rhynchomys soricoides. Next base: position 24,759 of record JADRCH010007130.1, read on the forward strand.
ACTACTACTACTATAAAAGAAAATTTCCTTTTAAATGCCTACAGGTTCATAGGATGTTGCAAAGATGGATGGAATGGCCTTAAGTACTCTTCACTCGGTGACTAAAGAGAATGTGATAGATGGTCTAACCTGGGTTACGAGACACTGGCCTTTAAGAGAAACAACTTTCGATATCTCCAGCCTGAGGTTCTATTGCTAAATGACACAGCATCTTGTCTCTCATCTTGAATCCTTTCTGTCTAAGCTTGCTCAGATTAAGTGTTACCCTGAGGGTCTCAGCCCAAAGCTGCAAGAGGACCCCTATGGTAGTCATCTAGACCCAGACAGACCCCTAAATTTCAGACTACAGAATTCATTGTTTCGGTGTTCTCTGGATTTCCCCATAATGCCTTTCTCAGGACAAGAGGTTGCTTGGTGATAGTTATAGTGATGATAAGTGGCACAGGCAAGCATCTTAAGGACAGCAGCAGTAGGAAGAGATGGCAGAAATGTGGGAGTTTGGAAATTTGCCATTGCTGAGAGAGTTCTGACAAATGTATAAATCTTGAAACTTGCAAAGCAGAGACAGTATTCCTGTTTAAATAATGAGCAAACACATGCACACTTCTCTTTCTGCTGGGGACAATGGCCTGCAGAAGTCAAACAAAGCAGGTTGCCAATCACAGCTTATTTCTCAAAATAGACTTTGTTTTCAGCTCTAGTCCAAAATAGATTCCCACTTGCCAGCACTTAGCCATAAGTAAGGAACCCATTTTCAGCAGACTCTGCCTCTCTCCCAAGTCACCAAAGAGAAAAGAATGTTCTACTTAAAAATAGCAGTCTCTCCCTCTATTTTTCTTTTGCCTTATTTCTGCCCTGCATCATTTATGCTCCTAGGCACATTCCCTCCCTGTGATTTTGCTGGGAATGAATCTATTGGACTCAAGTGGGAAGTGAACAGCTTCCACAGGACTGGATCCTGAGGCATCCAGAATTCATGGAAGGGGATGGAAGTAAGAGGAAGAATGGAGAGAGGGAAGAGGAGGGAAAAGGAAGGAGGAAGTGAGGAAAAGGGATGAGGGATGGGAAGTTGGGCAGTTGGTTAGTTAGCGAGTATCCCTGCTAAATAGCATCACAGTCCAGCATGTGTGGCAGTGACTTATAAAGCTTGTTGGGACTCCAAGTAGAAAAAAGCCCAGGAGAAAGACCCATGGCCAAGTGCACACAAAGACAAAGGTGAAGTGTGACTTCAAGGGAATACACACCATCCATCTTCAAAAGGCAAAGTAAGACAACTTTTTAAAAACTTTATAGATTCCTAGATCTGTTGAAAGCTGTTTCTATGTGGTCTGTGGGCCTTTTATGGTCTTGTTTTCTGATATCAGAGGGTCAGAAGGTACATATTATTTACAGTATTTAATGTGGAGAGGCAGAAACCTCTGGACACAAGAGTGCAGTGCCCATAGAGACCAGAAGAAGGTATCAGATTCCCCCAGAACTGAAGTTACAGGTGGTTGTATGCTGCCAGTTGGGTTCTGGGAGCTGAATTCTAGTCTTCTGGAAGAACATCAAGTGTTCTTAACCACTGAGCAATCTCTCCAGCTACTTTTCTGTTGATGGGATAAAGTTACAAGACAAAAGTTACTTAAGGGAGAAGATATTTATTTTGGCTCGCATTTTCAGAGGGCCAGAGTCTATCATGATTGCTAAGGTATGGTGATAGGAGCTGGGAGACTGGTTAGTCACATTGTGACCACACACAGGAAGCAGGAAGAATAGGGAGTGGGACTGGGCTATAAAACAACAGGATCTGCTCCCATCCCCCACTTACTCCAGCAAGGCTCTAATTCCTTAAGTGTTCACAACTTCTCCAAACAGCACCATCAGCTGAGGACCAAAGGTTCAAACCCACAAGCCTGTGGGGAACATTTCTCATTCAGAACACATGTGCAGTCCAAGATAAGGCAGAGGCCAATGACCATGTACTAGGTGGTGACTCAGGAGCTGACTTGTCTCTGGATAGCTTGTGGGTCTCACCTGTGGGTGCCAACCATAGGCTGCAAGAACAAAATTGCCACATGCCTGTTGATTGATGATTTGGTTTTATGTGGGATCAGCTAGAAGATGCCCCTCTTGGAAGATCTGTGAGACCCTTCCCCAGAGTAATAGCCTAGATATAAAGAGGCCTGAGGAAAAGTGTCATGCCAACAGTCTTCCCTCCACACTGGTGAGTGCATCTGCTTGTTAGCCTAGACGCCATCCTTCACTGACATCAGAATTCAGCTTCTTGGCCTTTCAGTATGCACTGAAGATCAGTATCTCTCCAGAAATCCTCCAGCTCTTCAGCACAAGGTTGGGACGTCAAAAGCATCCAGTCTTGTGGATGGAGCAGCCACTGTGTTCTCAGCCTTTCTAGTGTGCAGACAGCTGTTGTTGCATACCCAGTGTCATGTAGCCAATCTAATAAATCCCTGCTGTAATATACATGCCTCCTCTCACTCCTAGAGAACCTGACTCAACCAGTCAGTATGGAGCAGGCACAAGGACACTCGAAATCAAAACAGCAGTGACTTCAGCCCAAAGCTTCCAGGCAGCATCTCTTCTGCAGCTCATTGGCCTGTTCCCAACCTTCACCTGTACTGAGGCCAACTCCATGCCCGGGGACCAGCAGACTTTGTGTGTGTGTGTGTGTGTGTGTGTGTGTGTGTGTGTGTGTGTGTGTGTTGCTTGCACCTGAGGTTTGAACTTACTGGCATGAACTATGGATTTGGTCTTCAAATAGTTGTATTAAATTGCTTTTCTTTCTTGCAAGCTACATCTTCTTAATGGAGACTCCTGCTTAATTCAATAGCTAAGTGGTTTTTAAAGCCAAAAGCCAATGTGTATACAGTGAGTTTGCAGCTAAATTAATTTCCAAGTAGTTGTTTGGTCCTGATCTTTCAGTCTTGCCAATCCCACAAACATTCTGAGCAGGGCTCTTTTTCTTTTTCTTTCCCTCCCCTTTCCTCTCTTCCCATCTTTTCCCTTCTTCCCTTTCATCTTCCATCTTTGAGACTAGGTCTCCCTTTTTAGTCTAAGCTAGCACAGATCTTGCCACGTAGCCAGAGCAACCTTGAGAGAATCCTCTTGAATTGAGATTGCAGGTGAGAGCTACTGCGCACATGGAACGTTTCTCTGTTATGTTCCACAGTCTCTGCAGCCAATGGCTTGATCCATGTATCTTAAAATATACCTGGAACTGTTCTGACATGTAGTTAAGTGTCCAATAAAAATATGCGATTGTCACTATTAATGGTCAACCCTTCATTATTTCAATTAATAATTACCTCTTACACATCTGTCTACTCTGTAGCAGAGCTCTGTAAGCAAAGTGGGTAGAGCATAATTTGTCCATGTTCAGCTCTTTTTATACCACAGTGGCATGAGAGATGATGGCTTAGGCAGGCTCCTTCTTCCAAACTTTCTTCTTGGCTCTCATGCACAGCCTGAATATCAAAAATTTCCACTTACTAAAATTTCTAGACTTTTAAAATATTTTTACATGTATGGATTTTTGCCTGCCTGTATGTCTGCACCGTATCTTTCCAGTGCCAGAAGAGGTTAGAAGAGGGTGTTGGATGCCCTGGAACAGGAATTACAGATGGTTGTCACCATGTTGGTACTGGGAACTGAACCCAGGTACTCTGGAAGATCACTCAGGGTGCGCTTAACTCCTGACCCATTTCTCGAGACCCATTTAATGATTTTAATTGATGAATCATGACAGTTCATCCAGTCTCTTGTTCATCCTTTTTTTTTGTCTCTGGTTGGAGATGAGGCAGTCAGCCACAAAGCTAATTCACTCAAAAGGTGGGCGGGTGCCACAGTACACTTACTGCCATCCAGTGGTCAATGCCTTCGTGCATGAGCTGGGACTGCTCAATGTTGCAGATTCCATTATTGGGAATGTCTTTACAGTATGAATATTTAGTGATATGAACATCAGAAGCAGTAGGATTATTTTTTCAGGTCAATGGTTTTATTGTCAGTTACAGGCTTTCTAGAAAAAGGTGTGGAGAATGGGTCAGGGTTGTACGAGAAAGGCTAGGCTCCTACGTATTCTATTTACACACTTGTGGGGATGTCCCTACTTCAGGTGCAGCAGCTGTGCTTGTCTGAAGCCTCTTTGCAGATGCAGCCCTGGGAGCACTTTGCACAGCCCATGGGGCAGCAGGAGCAGCAGCTTTTCTTGCAGGAGGTGCATCTGCATTCTTTGCATTTGCAGGAGCCTGCGCAGGAGCAGAATCCATCTGAGACACAGGAGCAGTTGGGGTCCATGGTGAGTGGAGGCAGCGACTGAGGGTCGATGAGAGATTGGTGTTAGAATTCTAGGAGCATGATCGCAGTAGGACTATTTACAAAGGTTCTCCATGCCACATTTCATGCACATTACCCCTGTGTACAATAACTTTGTATAAGAGTGACCCAGGCTCCACATGGGAAGCAAGGAAGTGGTAATTTACATCATTACCTGAGATGCAGAAATCTTCACTCCTGAGGTGAATACTGAGGCCACCAGGTCTCCAACTTGCCCCACTGGTTCTAGCTACTGTGTGCAGTGACCCCGCCTTCAAACACTCTAATGAACACTGTTCTGTTCTTTCCTCTTCCCATCTGATCTCCTCTACTTTCTTCCTCCCTCTTACCTTGACCATCTCCTCCTGGTCCCTCCACATTGAGTCATGATCCAGACATGGCCTGACAGATGCTGGAAGCTCCCATCTACCAGAAAAAAAAGAAGGCTACAAATCAGAAAGCTTTAAAATCGGGGTGCATCTATTAAAGGATATACTTCTCTAAGAACAATCTCCACTCCCATCCTCTCTCTCCACTCCCATCCTCCCTCTCCACTCCCATCCTTCTCCTCCATCTTCTATCCTCCTCTCCCTCCCATCCTCCTCCATCTCTCATCCCCTCCATCTCCCATCCTCCCTCTTCCATCTCCCATTTTTCCTCTTCCATCTCCCATCTTCTTTCATCTCCCATCCATCTCTGTCTTTCATCCTTCTCCCCCTCCCATCCCCTCCATCTCTCATCCCTCTCCTATTCCAATCCTTCTTCTCCATTGATGGGTTCCGAGCCAGACACTAGAGAATGTGGGATATATCTGTTCAGAAAGTGTGAATCTTGGCCCAGGAGTGAGATTTTTCTGAACCTTTCTTACAGGATGGAGATCATGTTGCCTCTCAGTCTGTGTTCAGAAGGAAAAAGATAAGGATGAACTTCATTTAAACATGAAAGGTGAACTTTGACATCCTCACGATACCTTCTTTTCTCCAGAATCTTCTATGATCAGAGGCTCAGTGGCTGCTGTGGCAGGTCACCCCACACTCAATGGCTGTTCTGGTCAACTCTGGCTGGCTGACAACACAGAACATCATAGGCTGAGTCTATTGAGCAAGTGAGGTATAGTTTTATTAGGGTTCTGGGTGTTGGGAGGTTAATGTCAGAGTACCAGAGTCTTTCAGTTCATGTGAGGGTCCTTCCTGGGTTACTGTCTTTACAAGAGGGTAGTGGATGGCAGGGAGAGGGATGGAAAGATGAGGGAGAAGAGGAAGCAGAGGGGAAGAGAGAGCTCTCTTCTTCTAGGCCCTGTTGCATGATGGCCCCTGTGACGACCTCCTTTATCTTAACCCCCCACTTACCTCCAAGAGACCCTATCTCCATACACAGCTTCACAGGTCCCTTTAAGAAGACCATAACCCATTCTAATCTGGTTTATTTGTTCTTAGTTCTTGGAACTGGAAATATAAGTCAGAGGGACAGCTATCATCCTTAGTGCAATCCAGTAACGAGCTCGTGTTGTTAACTCATTTTCTCATTCTAAGGTTCCTGGTAACTGTGGGTTAATGTGACCATAGTCGAATTGACTGATCACCAGGGCAGAGGGTGCACAGGTGTCCACAAGAAAGGAGGACTGTGGGTTTCCAGCAACCTCAAACAAAAGAGACCAAAGGAGCATTTATGAAATACCCTTAAAGTAATTTAATTTAAAGTAATTTAAATTTCCTGGCAATTATCCATCCATTTCTCTAGACCCCCCTCCTGAGTTTTAGTAGAATAGGCTTTAAAGACAATGGCTTTCCAATTAATGCCATTCCCATGGAAAGATTATTTCTTTCTTTCTTTTTTATTTGCTTCTTATCAATTCCTTTGGTACACCAGCAATCCTTCCTCTTCCCTCCTTCTTTCCTCCCTCTTTCTGCTGGTTTCTTTTTCTCCTCATATCATCCATTTCCTCTTTCCTTTGTTTGAGTGGCCCCAAGGCTGGACAGCTCCTGTTTCTCCTTAGAGTCCTACAAACAGCAACTCCCTTCAAGTTGCAAGTTTTGTCCACTTGGAAGCCAAGCATGGAAATTGTTTTTTTTTTTTTTTTATTCCTGCTTGTCAAAATTATATTTAAGATGCCCATACAGGTAGAAAACAAATGTCATTTATATGGATAACCAATCACATCATAAGCAAAAGCCTTTGGAATCTGTTCAGTCAACTCTGAATTCCAGGAGCCTTTATGTGTAAAATCCTTCTTCATTTTCTTCCATATTTTTTTTTTTAAATGTAAAATTGAGTCTCTTTTTTTTTTTTTTTTTTTTTTGCCTGACATCTCTGTTGCCCCCATCAGCCTAGTCACTTTAACATTAGCTACTGATGGAAATTTATATTCAAGAACACAGGATTTTTCCCCCTCCCTTGTGTCAGGACCTGTTCTCAGCTAATGAGACCATTCTTTGTTTTCCCTTAAGGATCTTTTGCTTTTCAGGGCTTCATTGAGGACCCCAGCTGTTTTTCCTGCAGAACAGATTAAAACATTGGATGCCTGCCCTCTGCTGGGGGTGAGTGTTCATACGGATGTGAAGCTCAACTTGTGTTGGAGAAATAGACTCAGGGAGACAGGCAGGTCAAACAACCAGGTGAAGAGTGGATGCATTGTGATTGAGGTGTCATGGAAACCCAAGGGGAGTCTGTAGAGCAAACTTAATTCAGAGTCAGGCTGTGGGAAAAGAGGCCATTTGGGGCTGGACATGGCCTAGGGATGCCAGAGAGGGAACAGGAGGAGCCACTGACAACACTCTGTCAAGAGTTTAACAGATTCTGATCACGGTGAGCTCTGTCTGGCTCCCAGCTCAGCTTCTTGAGTGGATGGTATGTTTGAAGATGGCCTTTGGGAAGAGGAGCTGAGCAGTGGCCACTTGTGATTCCTCTGTAATTGTTTCTAGTCTTCCGGTAAATCTATCATCATTCTAAAACCGGACACACACGCTTACCACAGTATGGCATGCAGCCATGACCTAAGAAAGTTTTTATCCTGTTTAGAGGATTATTGTCTTCCTCTAAGGATGTGTCATAGTTTTAGTTTTTTAATTTAAAATTTTTATTGTACAGGTTACAGAAGACCCTACTATCAGGCAAGTCTATAACGAGTCTATAAAGTGCTTTATGCATAATCCTCCGTCCTACCCTTCACTGTAATATCTAGAGGTTGCTCTTGTTATTATTATTCATTTTGTCTCTAGAATTCCCCTGTTTTCTCCCACTGATCTAATTTAATTCATTTTTTGAACAATCATTTTTAATCTTACTTATACAGGCAGCAGATCTCTTGGAGCTGGAGTTGTAGTCAGCTGTGAGTTAACATGTGAGTGCTGGGAATCAAACCTGGCTCCTCTGCAATAGCACTAGTGCTCTGACCACTGAGGAATCTCTCCAGTCCTTCATTGTTTTACAGAGTGGTCCTCACGATAAAGTCTAGAGCCCATTCTCATTTTTTAAACCATTGTTGCATTTAGTGATGTGAGGATGTGGTTCTTTGAATGCAGGTAGCATGGTATTTTTCTTTGAATAACTTAACTGAAGAAATGCCAAGTTTATCAGTGCATCTAATGAAGTTGTTTATTTTATTCTTTTTTATTGGATATTTTCTTTATTTACATTTCAAGTGTTATCCCTTTTCCCAGTCCCTCCCCATAACTCCCTATCCCACCCCCATCAGCTGATTGAGTTAATCCAGTTATAGCCACCAAGGTAGGGTGAGACCCAGGTTGGAGGCAGCCAGAATAGCAGGGTTATTGGAGAAGTTCCTTTGGAGTGCTGGCCCTGGAACCTGTCTCCATGGAGACACTAGAAGAGTGGCTATGATGCTCTTAGTCAGGGTGGGGAGGACAACAACAGAGTGTGTGGGGACAGCAGGTCATGGTACTGATCCTAAATGTTGGTCATTGCTTAAGTACAGTCTAAACTTTCTGGAGATGCTAAAATAGCTTTCTTATTGAGTATAGAACCCAGGAAGTTTAGCAATTTTAAAGAGTTATTGCTAAATAGAACCAGATCTGTTCCTTAATATTACTTATGGTAAGCAGCATAATTATCAAACTATGTTTTCTATGTATATTTATGATGATTTATTCTCTCAGGCTAGTGAACAGCCTTGAGGTTCCTGTGGTGAGAAATTAATTTTGGACTTGTAATTTTAAGAGGAGTTTAAGGGAGTTTACATAAGTACCAACAAAAGTGGACAGCTCAGCAGAAGTCAAGGGCTCTCTGAAGTTTCTCTTGTGCGATTTATTAGGACCCCTTAAGTGTTTGAGAGCGCTTCCCATGTTAATGAGGTCTATCTGTTGCTTTAAAATGAGCCAGATATGTTGAATTTATGATCATATTTTGAAATATATAAAGGGATGTAATTCACTAACTCATTAAAACCCCCTCTTGAAAATGACATTTAAAGTGGAGATATATGAATGAAGCCATAGGAGATTCCCATTGAGCAAGAAGCTCTTGGTAAGAGCAGACCTTTCTCTATGTTTGTCTTAATAAGTCCTAATAATAAACGGAAAATTCAAAACAAGGAATGTGGGATCCTTTTGTTTTTCCTGCCTGGATGATGTCTGAAGGGGTGGAATGACAGTGGTTGACCTTCCCTGGCTGGGAGAGTGCATACCAAGTTGCTTAGGTTACCAGCATCAGTGGAGTCACAGAGATGGTAGGGATATGAGTTGGAGGCAGACTGGGGAACTCTTAGGACATGGTTCTGAGTGTAAAGAGAGGAAGCAAGGTCTTGTTTCTTAGTGTTAATATGTGACTTAACCAGACAACTTAATCACACTTAATCTCTGCAACACAGGCATCCATATCTCATCCCTTTTGTCTTTTGGTTTTGTTTTAACAGGAGAGTGCTCTACCTAGTTGGGAAGGTGCCTTTGCTGGGGACCAGGGTAGTGGAATGGGAATTGGGAGAAGAAAAAATATTACTGCAAAGAGCTGGTCTATGGGGAGTGGGTGGGGCCTGAAAGGGAAAGGCTAACCATGCTGGGGTCAAGAGGAAAGGTGTGCTGTTATCCAAACCCTTTGGTATCTTCACTGAGCAAAAGGAACTGACAGACTTACAAGTTGACAAATGCCTATCAGGATACGCATATCTAACTTGCTCCATCCCATACAGCTTTCCTTCCACCTCTCCTACTGCATAGAATATTCAGGGGGCAAGTCCTCAGAACTGCCTATCTCTAGAGGAGAGTGGCCGTCATTCACAGGAAGATGGACTTAGCTGGAGATAATTGTATTAAGTGAATTAAGTCTGTTTCAAGGATGCAGGTATGCTTGTTTTAATTATTTGTGGTTAGATTTTCTAGAGAGACAAAATTATATGTGTTTATGTGTCATGAAAATAGATACAAAACAGTCTAGAGGACAAATGGGAACATGGAAAGTGAAAATGAATGGCAGCATGTAGATTTGGGGCACAAATACTCAAAGTATGTTATATAGTTATTGGGGTACCTTATGTAATATAGTACCTCATGCAATAAAAATGGAGTTTTGTAAAGAAAATATCTTATGTCTGTATGGATTTGGCACCTGTCACTAATAACATTTGATGGCTTAAGGCTTAGGCAGGAAATAGGAAGTGGAACATCCAGGAGGCAGAAAGGATTCTGGGAGAGTGCTAGGTAGGAGATTCACCTGGGGAAATGTGAAGAGATAGATGCATGATACCCGAGCATAGGTAACTAGCCACGTGGCAGAATGCATACTAGAATAAATGGGTTATTTTAAATTCTGAGCTAGTTAGAGAAGAGCCTAGCTATATGGCCAAGGCAGTTGTAAATATATTTTGACTAGGACCCCATTACAGCAGCACTCAAAGTGGATACCCAGCATGAATGATAGCTTCCTATAGCTAAACAGATGGAGCCCTTTAGTTAACCTTCCCAGCCTATAGACTCTAGCACCTTCTCAGACTCATGTGGCCATGTGTAATTAGAGCATAATTGCATACAAACTGCTGGGAGAAGTGACTGGAAACTCAGGTTAGGAGCCAATGGCCCTGGTACCACCACTTCAATGAAGGAATGTCTGTCAACAATCTCAGTCTTAAGGAGTGAGCTCTCAACAAGCAAGTGCAGCTGACCTGCAGGAGGGGACAACTGTTTTGCTCAGAGGACTTTGTTCTGCACCAAATATGCCCAGTAATTTTCCCTGTTAGTATTCCCTAGGCAATATAGCAATAATTTCAATAATTTACATGATTTTTGCATTGTATTATCTAGTATACGGAATCTACAAAATGATGTAAAAATGTTTGAAAGATTTTTCAACAATTCACCTGTGAGAAAATGCAGTATTTTGTATAAGGAGATTGACCATGAAGAGATTTTCACGTGGGTCTGGAACTGACCGCCTGTGGATACCATGGAAAGATTTTAGGATTACGTATGCAGATTTTTAAGGATTTTTTAAACATTTATTTATTTATTATGTACAGTGTTCTCCCTGCATGAGGGAGCCAAATCTCATTGCAGATGGTTATGAGCTACCACGTGGTTGCTAGGAATTGTCTCTTATTTCTGCCTTTGTGCCACTTTGCCACTCATGGTGGGTCCAAGATGAATGCTCCATGAACAAATGATTCATGTAGATGCTGAGAGGAGGGATCTGAGGAAATTTCATGCCTCCTCAGAGTTAATGTCAAGACTCTCAGAGGAACAAATGACTCACAGTTTCCCATACATATCCTTTTGTGCAGGGATGTTGTTGGCTATTCCTCAGTCTCCACACCCTAACCTCAGCATGTCACTTTTGTGAAACAATACCATCACAAACTGAGTTGGACACAACTCACTGCTATCATTTTTATCTACAGATGAAGCATTTTGTAGCAGTGGAAGCAACCAGCAGTGTTTCCAGAGGTAGAACTACATGTGTTCTGGAGCTTGAATCTTTCTCAGAGGAGCTCATATTTAGTTGTATATGAGAGTCCCAAGAGTTCATTGTACCAAGGCTCTGGAGAAAATGTACAGTGCACCACCATCTGAAAATACATTCAAAGCACATATATGGGCACTTCACAGAAAAGCTAGTCAGAGAATTCTCAGTTTGCATACAGCAAGTCTCATGAATGTGTGTGAAGAGAGAAGACATATTTATTTAGCCTGGGATTTGTCATTCAGAGTAGTGTTTATAATTCTAAGTTTGCATCTCTGATTCTCTGAGTCACCGACTCTTGGATTGCTCATTTATAAGATGCACTTAAGAGCCCAGGTCACAGGGACTTGGCAGTGAAATGACATCATGTCTGCATGAGCATCATGCTTGACCAAAGTGACTGAGAAACATTAGCTGTGTGGACTGTCCATCACAGGTTGAGCTATCTGAGCCAGAGACAATGTCTTCAAGATGGAGAGTGTTTGTGAAATGATATTCTGGGGACTGTACCTGTGGAAGGACAGATGGGACAGTGCTGATGAGCAGTGAGGTACTAAGGAAAGTGTTAGTTGACTCCCCAAGGACATTTTGTGACAGGGTGGCTTAGGGGATTTCCCTAGTGAGGCTGAGCTAGCCAGGGTTTTGGATTTTGGTTTCTGCACCAGTCAGTCATCATATGGAGCTGCCCAAGAGAGGACAGGGAAAGACATAAATGAAAAATAATAAAAATATATCTTATAAAAACAAAAATAAAATTTATATGGATATCCAAAGTTTTTTATATACATGTATTGAGGGTACATTGACACTGTCTAGGAGAACAAACACTTGAGCCAGTGGGGAACATTTCTCATTCAAATCATCACAGCACCAAGATAAAAGACATATTTTTCTCCTTTTTACTGACACTTCTGAAAATCCACACTTGCAAGCTCATTGATGAAACTATTGCAGAGCCAACCTTTGTAAATACATGATCATATCGACAAGAGGGTCAAATAACAAATGAGTGCTGACCATGTATGTAAGATGACAGACTGTACAAATGAGATGGTTGCCAGCTCTGTGATCTGCTCAGGGAAGACCAGAAAAGACATAATATACACATTGAAAGGGTTAAGGCTAAAAATGCAGCAGTGGCATGCACACCATGGATTCTGTAGATTTGAGCTCCATCTGACCTCCAAGCATTTGGTTTAGGAGTTGTGACTGTATGTGCAGCCCTGTCCATGACTAAAATGGACTAAGAACATATGTCTTCTCCAGTGTGCTCATAATCACAGCCCACACAGAGCCCAGGAACATACCATCCCAGGCTGAGGGCTCACAGGTTGGTCTTGATAGTAATAGAACAATCACACAGCTGTGTGAACCTCTGGCCGTGGAAGGCAGCAGATGAAAGAATAGGATGGAAGTCAGTGACCTGGATCCACACTGGGAGAGAGGTGGATGGTTTAGATCTAAGCAGGAGGGATATAGAACAGGCTAAGAGAAGATGGAATTTTAAAAAAATCATATACACAGTGGCTCACTCCAGAGCTCGGCAGACCAGAAGAACATTCTTCATTTTAGCTTGATTGTGTTTGTCTGGGTTCTCACCAGACTGATAACAAGGTACCTACCTGGCCTCTCATCCAGAGGTTTCAGGAGAGAATCTGTTCAGTTTCATTCATGTAGTTGGAAAGACCCAGCTTCTTGCAACTAGATTACTGGTGTCCCCATTTCCCTGAGGACTGTCATTCAGGTCATGTAGTTTCCTACCTTCCTTGGCCATCATCAAAGAGAACAATGAGGTTGTAAGCTTTTGATCTTGGTTTTTTGATGTCCTCTCTGGCTACTGCTTTCTTTATCCATAGAAAGCTCTTCTTTTAAAGGGTTTTTGAGACTGGCAATTTCCAGCCAAACTGGAAAATACCATTCAGGAAATAAGTAGGTTAGCAAGTGGGTGATGCATACTTGAATCAATGAATGAATGAATGTGACTGATTGGCTACTGAATAGACTCTTTAGATTTTACTTGCTAATATATAATTAATGGGTCACTTAGTGATTTCCATGGATTATAAAAATACCATATAGGTTTAAAAAATGTATTGTGTGAGTGGTTTGCCTGCATATATGTATGTGCCCAATGTGTGTTCAGTGCCCACAAAAGCCAGAAGAGGGCTTCAGATTTCCAGGAACTGGACTTAGAGATAGTGAGCTACTGTGTGGGGGCCGAGAATCAAACCTGGGTCCTCTAGAAGAGCAGCCAGTGCTCTTAGCCACTGGGCCATTTCTACAGCCTCTCTCAAATATCATTTTGTAATGTGATATTTGTCCTATAGACCATCACACTGACAGATATATCTCAATATTATGGGTAGAGGCCAGAGGTCTGTTTTGGGTGTCTTCCTCAATTTCTCTCCATCTTATTTTTTGAGACAAGATCTCTATCGCACTCAACTCAAAGCCTCACTGAGTTGACTACACTAACTGGGCATCGAGCCTCAGGGATCCTCCTGTCTTCAAGCTCCTGCCACAAGGATTAAATATGTGGAACATTTTGTGCTAGTAGAGTTCAAAGCTCAAGTCTTCATACTTGCACAGTAAAGCATTTTATTGACTGAGCCATCTCCTCAGCCCCATGGCCTATAAGTATAAGATGAACTTTGAGTGTGATGGTTTGTATGTGCTTGGCCCAGGGAGTGACACTATTAGGAGATGTGGCCTTGTTGGAGTAGGTGTATCACTGGAGGTGTGAGCTTTAAGATCCTCATCCTAGCTGCCTGGAAGTCAGTATTCTGCTAGCAGCTTTCAGATGAAGATGTTGAATTCTCAGCTTCTCCTGCACCATGCCTGCCTGGATGCTGCCATGCTCCTGCCTTGATGATTATGGACTGAACCTCTGAACCTGTAAGCCAGCCCTAATTAAATGTTGTCCTTACAAGAGTTGCCTTGGTCATGGTGTCTGTTCACAGCAGTAAAACCCTAACTAAGATAATGAGTTTTTGAAACACAGATAATACCATTCACAGCTCACTTTTGTTTTGTAGGATATTCAACGCAAGAACAGAAGCCTTTGGCAAAACGATCCATTTTATTAAAGTATCATTGGGTTGGGGCCCTGTCCCTGAGACTGATGGCTTTCATGTGGCAGCTTCACTTCATCGTCTTTCACAGGCACCAACTGCTCTGTAATTTCATGAGTTTTATTTGTTTTCTTTATGTAAATATTTACTACCAGTTTGTCCTAAGCTAAAATATTCATGAAAGGATGCATTTGATAAGTTAATTACATTTCCTCTAACATACAATTAGAGTATAGCTACCAGTTTTGAAACTGAAAGCTCAAAAGTAGACAGAGAAAGATATAACATTCGTAGAAACTTGCAGGAATTTGTGCCTATTTTAATACTTTAAAAAAAGATGTATTTATTTTTATGTGTGAATGTTTTGCCTGCATGTTTGTCTGTACACCTCTGGTATGCAGCAGCCATAGCATCCAGAAGGGGATGACAGATTGGTACAGGAGTTAGCACTTATGAGTCACCATGTGGGTACTGGGAATTGAACCCCAGTCCTCTGCAAGAACAGTCAGTTCTCTTAACCACCGAGTCATAGCTCTCGTTCCTGATTCTTATTTTTGTGTGCAATAAAGCAATAGGAAGTAAACAATGAGAATCAGTATTTTTTTTTTTTTTTTTTAGATTAATTGTGAGGTTAGGAAGGACCTTCATTTAAAAAGGATACAGGTGTCTGTAAGTCAACAACAAATCTTTTGTTAAGATTTCCTTTGTGTGCAAGTGTTGTGATTGGCTGAGTCTTATCATTGAGAATCTCCAAAGCTTCCGAACATGGCTCGAATGATACTGCCTGACCACAAGCTCCCTGTCTCTGACTCTTATCTCTGCTGTGATTGTAGCAACTTATCTTTGAGTAAATTCTCTTCACATATAAATAAATGAGCAAATAATTAAGTTGAAGGAAAGAACATGTGACCTCATGTGCATGCATCCACAAGGACACAGATACACACATAAATATACAACATATACACACAAACACACACACGCAGCATTTGCTACTAAAACTTTGCTAAATCTTGAATCATCCCAGATGGCTGGTTGCTCTGTGCAAGGAATGGGCTCCAAGGACCACACCCAGACTTATGCCCTTGGCTCTGTCATGAAATCACACTATATTTGCTTTTTTCTGTTTTGGGACCCTCTTCCATGAAAACAAGGCACTGATGAGAGAAGTCACTCACAGAAGTAATTTTCTCCATTTTTGTTGGGTCCTGATGCAGGTTTGTAGATGAACACAACAGGCAGGTTACTGTACCTGAGAAAATTCCATCTTAGACAGAAAGGAAAGCAGAGAGTGTCTAGAGCAGACTTCCCACCAGGTGGTATGTGGCTGTTTACTACAATAGTCTGCCTGAGAATGCTTCTCCCTTGCGCTCCCCTTATGGATCTAGAGTAGAAGTGTGAAGCAGCAGAATCATCTAGGAGGAGAGAATATGGGTGATAGAGCTGCAGGTAGCATCTCTCCTGCAGTCAAAAGTAAAGACACGAGCAGAGGGATAGAGGGGGAGTGGCCATGCACCAGGGAAATTGGTTTTGCTGGTGGACTAAGATGCATAAGGCTCCCTGACAAAGAAGATGAGTTAAGGTTAAAGATTTCACCTGAGATGATAGGAAAAGTGGCAAATGATACAGAATAAGGTAGCAAGATGCATGCCCTTGGGCTAGGAGTCTACTAACTCTGCAGAGCCTCATCGGCTCCCTATTTCATCACTGCCTACCAGGGCATGGAGTTTCTCCCTCTGCAAGGAAGGCACCAGGAACTCACTCCTGGATACATATGCCTAATAATTAGGAATGGATACAGATGGAGGGCAAAATTCAGGGAAAAGTTGGCATTCTGTAATTGACATTCTTCTGAGATGGGTCAGTAATGGAATTTTCTGGAGTCTGAAGGCTACAGAATAATTCAGAAATGCAGAACAGTTGCATCTCATGCTGATGTGATGTTAACTTGAGCAAAACGGCTGGGGAGTAGCTACATAGATCTTCAGCATATGAGACTCCAGGCTAGTAATACTTTCTAGGGATGTTTGTTTATCTTCCATTGTTGAGGTGTGTGTACATGTGTGTGTACATTCATGCATGCTTGTGTGTGTGTGTATGTGTGTGCTTGCATGTATGTGCATTTGTGGAGAGCAGAACTTGACATCAGAACTGATCCTCTATTACTCTTGTATCTCACTCATTGAGGCAGGGTCTCTCAATCAATCCCTGAGCCTGATGTAGCCAATCTTGCTAGCCTGCTTGCTCTGGGGTGTGGGGTGGGAGATTGTCTCTCTGTCACCTCCTTCCTGGACTGGAATTACAGAGGGGCTACTGTACCACCAGGCATTGAAATTGATGTCTGGAGATCAGAATTGTGGTCTTTATGCTTGTGGCAGAAGCCAAACACTCTAATCTCTGAGGCATCTCTCCCACACCTCCTGTGACCTTTAAAAATCTGTATCTATATCTACATCTACATGTACATCTATCTATCTATCTATCTATCTATCTATCTATCTATCTATCTATC
>JADRCH010007130.1:41571-64620 GCA_019843965.1 Rhynchomys soricoides
ATCTATCTATCTATCTATCTATCTATCTATCTATCTATCTATCTATCATCTATCTATCTATCTATTCAGGCAGAATATCTATCTATTCAGGCAAAAATATTTTTAAAAATCAACAAATTTTCATTAATTTTGGGGGCATTGATTCTGATTGTTTTTCTACCTTTTTAAAAAATTTTCTTTATTTTATGTGTATGGATGTTGTGCTTGCATGTATATATGGGTACCACACATGTGCTCAGTACCCTTGAAATTCAGAAGAGGGCATTGGATCCCCTGAAACTGAAGCAATAGGTAGCTGTGAGCCACTTTGTGGGTGCTGGGAATTGATCTTTGAATCCCCTGGCAGAGCTGAGAGTGCTCTTAACCCCTAAGCTATCTCTCCAGCCTGACTCTGATTATTGATCATCCCTTACAGCCACCAGGCTGGAATGTGTCCAAACATTGAGTAAGAAACCATTTCGCTCTCTCTCTCTCTCTCTCTCTTTCTCTCTCTCTCTCTCTCTCTCTCTCTCTGAGCTCAATTGCTGGGAGCAATGTGGTCTTTCTTATTTATAGTGAAATCATTACATCCCCTTTTCTCCACAACTTTTATCAGCCTTTGAGACTGCAGTATCCCGACCTAGACACCTACCGCCAGTGTGCAATGACCTGTTTCTAATTTACTTCCCCTGCTCTAAGACTCCAGGCTGGAATGTCAGATCTCACTAGAAGAGCAGGAACAGCCTGCCCGTCTAGAATCCTTTCATGACTTGTGTCCTCATCCAGTCTTTCTACCTGCTGTCCCTCAGGGTATTGTAATTTTTATTTCTGTTGCATAAACCACATACCTCCTCATCTTTGGGGTTTTCTCTTGTGTATGTGGGTCCCCTCTTTTTCCTGTGTCTCCAGTAGCCTTTCTTCCAAATTTATGACGTTCCCCTCCTTGTCCCAGTGGACCACTCTGTTATCTAGCATTCTCCATCCTTGTTTGTCTTTTATACCCCCTTATCTTTCCTGCTATCTATTCTGGGGTACCCTTAGGAGTATGGTCAGGTGCCTTCCACAATTATTTATGCTCTGTTGAGATTAAAAAAGCTTCCTTGCCCTGATTTGGCCACACTGTGCCTTTTATTACTTAGAGGTTCCTGTACGTTCTGTGCCTATGGATGGATTGTCTTTACCTGGTGGCCGGAGAACAGAGACAGCACTGTTCACTCATGACATGGGGTAGAAGAAAGAGAAGATGGCAGTTCCCTTGCCCAGGCCTCTGCATGGATACTCTGTGAAGAGAGTGGTAAAGGCTTAGGACTCCCAAGCTTTTATTTACCCCAGAGGGACAGAGAGCAGGGAATAAGAGACAAAGACAAGACATAGAGAAGAAAGGGAAGGGAACAGGGAGGGGGAAAGAGCTATTTGTACTGAGGGGCATGAGACCAAGGACTGCCTCTGGATAAAGAGGAGTCAGACACAGCCCAAAGTGGGGGGGGGCATGTTATTTTACCATAAAGGTAAAAGGGGAAACTTCAAATTAGGTGAGATGTTTAATTTTAATTGGGCACGTTAATTATGTGGGCTTTTGATTGCTGGACTTTAATACTTTGCTGGACCTCAGTAGTTAGCCTCAGGAGGAGGAAGGTGGTTACATAAGGAAATAGGCCTTGGGGGCTGGCTAGCTTTAGGAGTATGACCTAATGGTTGGTTGGTTTGTTTTTTAGCAAGACAGAGGGAATCTGGGGAAAAGAGCTAAGCTTGCCAGAGCCACATACTCCCGTGGGCTACAGTCCTTTCACTCTGGACTTAGAGCAGTGGTTCTCAAATTGTGAGTCAATTTGCCTTTGGGGGTTGCCCAAGACCATCAGAAAACACAGACATTTCAATTACAATTCATATCAGTAGCAAAATTATAGGTATAAGGTAGCAAAAGTAACTTTATGATTGGGGGTCACCACAATGTGAAATACTGTATTAAAGGACTGCAGTACGAGGAAGGCTGAGAACCTCTGACTTAGTGGAAAGGAATGATTTGCTTTTGATTTCTGTCCACAGGGTTAAACCCCAGCCACTGCAGTTAGGCTCTCAAGTTCACTAGATCCAGTTCCAGAGAGGGAGTCAGATCCATCTTCAGGCAAAGAGTTAGAACAACAGGATGTGGTCTGAAAGAAAGCTTCTGGCTTCCTAGGAACACTGTTTGCTCCCTAAGGTCCTTGTGAGTGAGAGAGTCCATGGAGCAGATCAGCAATGGCGATGAGGAAACAGAGCCAAGGTCAGCTGACATCGCCTAAAGTGACACAGATACTATGTTTTCCTTTACTTCAGGCCAATGCAGTTGTTTAAAAGCCCCAAGGGCATTTCCAATAAGTGGCCTCTGGAGAACTATAGACTTTTCTGGTATGTGTGGTAAATGTGGTCCCTTGATCTGTCTGTACAATCATCCCTGTTTAGGGCTTTGATGTTTGGAAGGGTCCATTTCCAGGAAGGGTAGGACTTGCTTTAAGATGCTCACCAGGGAAAGAAGCTGCAGCTGAGTAAGAGGCTAAAGCTGGATATCACTGGTCAGCAACTCAGGGAATCTGGCTTTCTGGGGGGTCTTGGGTTAGGGGTGGTCACCTAGGGGGATTACAGACTTTGTGAGAGTAACAAAGAATATTTGTTACTGGAAAGAAGATGGCTCACAGACAGAAAATGGAAACCATTGAAGAGAGATGGGGCACTGAGAGTGACAACTGCAGAGCTGAGGCAGGGGACTTGTAAGTGCTGGTAGAAAGTAACAGTTGTAGATCTGAGGTTGGGCTGACTTTAGGGTTGTGAAGACAAAGTAACCAACACTTATAGATCCTCAGGGCAGCTAGGAGAGTGGAAGCTACAGATACAAGAAAAAGAACAAAAACTGATAAATTTGATTAGGACAGAGAAACAGCTTCCATCAAAGGCATGGGAGGGACCCCAGGGTTGAGACTTTATCCAGGGACTCTGGGGGAGTGGCTTAATATGGTTCCAGGAGGCTTGTCCTCATGTCCATGTGCTAGCTAGTTTTTTGTCAACTTGGCAGAAGATTAAGTCTGAGAGGAGGGAATCTCAATTAAGAAAGTGCTTCTGTAAAATGAGGCTGTAAGCAAGCCTGTAGGGTGTTTTCTTAATTAGTGGTTGGTGAGGGTGGGCCCAGCTCAATGTGGGTGTGGCCATCTTTGGTTTTGAGGTCCTGGGTTCATAAGAGAGCAAGCTGAGCAAGCCATGGTGTCTTAGTCAGGTTTCTATTCCTGCACAAACACCATGACCAAGATGCAAGTTGGGGAGGAAAGGATTTATTGAGCTTGCACTTCCATGCTGCTGTTCATCATGAAAGGAAGTCAGGACTGGAACTAAAGCAGGTCAAGGAGCAGGAGCTGATGCAGAGACCATGGAGGGATGCTGCTTACTGGCTTTCTTTCCCTGGCTTGCTTAGCTGGCTTTCTTATAGAGCCCAAGACTACCAGCCCATAGATGGTACCACTCAC
Organism: Rhynchomys soricoides; assembly: GCA_019843965.1. Classification (NCBI taxonomy): domain Eukaryota; kingdom Metazoa; phylum Chordata; class Mammalia; order Rodentia; family Muridae; genus Rhynchomys; species Rhynchomys soricoides. The sequence goes on from JADRCH010007130.1 coordinate 45,045, forward strand.
ATGGGGCCCTCCCCCCTTGATCACTAATTGAGAAAATGCCTTACACCTGGATTTCATAGAGGCATTTTCTCAACTGAAGTTCCCTTTTCTATGATAACTCCAGCTTGTGTCAAGTTGACACATAAAACTAGCCAGTACACACGGGGAGCAAGCCAGTGAGCAGCAGTCCTCCATGGCCTCTATATTAGCTCCTGCCTCCAGTTTCCTACCCTGCTTGAGTTCCTGCCCTCACAGTTCTACTGATCTGTTCGTGAAATAAACCTTTTCATCCCCAAGCTGCTTTAAGTCACAGTGTTTCATCACAGCAATAGAAATCCTAACTAAAGCACTCCCTCCCCTCCCTGACTAGTCTTGTCTGGCTTAGCAGTTGCAATCTCTTGGGGAGGAGAACAACTCTGGGATCAGGAACCCTTCTTAAAGGGGCTCATCCCCATTACTGAGATTGGCCCAAATTCTGCTGACACCTCTGTAGGAACTCTATTAACTCCCATTCTTCTTCAAAATGTTTGATCACTTTAGTTGCCCCCTCCCCCACCTCTGTGTGTCCACATGTGTGCTGCACTATGTGTGGAGTTCAGAGGACAACTTGAGGCAACCAATTCTATCCTCTATCTTGCAGGACCTAGGAATTGAGCCCAGGCCATCAAGCTTGACATCAAGCACCTTTATCTGTTGAGCCATAGCACCAGCCCATCCTCTAGCTTCTCAATGGCAACAGGCTTTTTAACCAGCCCAGGTGTTGTAAGTTGTAATAATGGGGCTTCATGTATGTGACCATACCAGAACAAAAGCATCTTCTGAATATGAAGAAAACCCCACTGCATCAAACACTAACAGTTTCTTAGCTTCCTCATTAAATTTGGAGCCTTGTTCAAAAGGCAAAGGCTCAGAACAACTGGCTCTTTAGGGGAGAAAGAAACACTTAAAAGGCCCTCACAAACTTGGCAAGCAATCCCAGACTCCTAATGTGCTTCAGAGTCACACATTAAAAAGTCACAGCTGCTTACAGAGTCCTGAAGCTGGGCTTCAAATGATTTGTTTCCATTATCTCTCTCTGTCTCAAGGTGGGTTCTAGAAGGGCCCAGGGAACCAATTGCAAATTTCAGCATAAAGTTTTTATTGAAAGAAGTCTGTAAGGTGAAGCATTCTCACTTGCCTGAACTACATGGGTCAGGTACTAATGGGAAATTGGAGCAGGGATTGACACATTGAGAGGTTTGGTTTTACACTTAATGTAAGCCAGATCCAGAGATCACAGGGGTTTGCAACACCATTCACCGTCCTCATTAGATAACTTCCATTTAATCTGTTGCATGCCTCCAGCGCAAACCTGTGAAGGCACAGCATGGGACTTTGAATATCCATCAGTGGCATTGGGGGCAGGCACAAAGTCATATTTCTTTGATGCCCACAGACAAGTAGAAGCTGTTTCAGTTATTAAGGCTGAGAAGCTTGGATTTGGCTCTACAGAGGCGAGTGAGAGCAAAGCTGCCTGGGTGTGGAGAATTCTGCGAAACTACCAGCAGGTCTTTAAAATTTCCCATAATCCCATAAATGTAGTCCTGCAAAGCCATGTTCATCCAGAATACATTGTGCTTAACTTCTCTAACAGTATACAAGACAAGGACAGAGAGTTTATGCACAGCATGGTGGCTTGAACCACCCAGGAGACACACCCCTGAGCAAATCAGTGTGGGATTAGCAAGATTAATTTAGCCTCTGGGTGTACCTGTAAGGGATTTTCCCAATTATGTTAATTGAGGTGGGAAAACTCATCCTGAATGTGGGCGGAACCATTCCCTAAGCTTGAATCCTGCTCAGTGGGAGTGCAGAATGTGAGTGGAGCACCAGCATCCATTGCGCTCAGCTTCCTGTGGGTTCAATGTGGCCAGATCCTTCAAGCACCTGCTGCCATGGCTTTCCTGCTTCAAGGAACTGTACCAAGGACTGTGAGCCAAAACAAACTCCTCTTTCACTAGGCTGTGTTGCAGGAAATATTAAAAAAGATAGAAATGTATGGCACATATTCCCGCATTATGCCCTGGTTCTCTCATTCCCATTGGGCTGGCCAGCCATGCAAATGGCAGGCAATGGCCAACCTGTCTTTATCTCATGGAGCTCTCACTCAGCCCACCCAGATCACTAGGTTCCCACTGGCAGGTCACTACCACACCAGCCCCAAGCTTCAACACCCTCATGGCCTCTGTGGTGCACATCAGGCAAACCCACACTTTGCCACTATACCTTTCTCTCTGGAATTCAGATGAGCTGATGTATGAGGGAAAACGCAAGACAAATTTAGCTCAGAAACAATAGAAACTCAATCTCTGGGCAAAACAGCTAAACCTAATCTTGTAAACCTTATCAAAATCTGATTTTGGTAGCAAATCCTTGTGGATCCGCCATACCAGGAGACTCTAGTGGCTACATCTTACCTACTACGTGCTGTCCTCATTCCAAAAGGCACCTCTTTCTCCTCCTCCTCTCTTCTCCTCTCCAAACCAGAAGTCTCCGTACCTGGCCAGTGATTGGCTCTTTTATTCATTAGGAGATTGGTTCACAAGAAGTCACAGGTGTAACTCACTCCTTGTCTGAAGACCCTCACAAGAGGGCAGAATTAGAATACAAAAAGCCCCAGGGCTATCCACAACAAGGCTGCTCTTATTGGGGTCTTTAGTCATAGCAACAGGAGAAATAACTTTTCCAGTTTATACATCTTATTTATTTTATTTAAAAAGACATTCTTTGTGAATCTTCATCAGTTATGTGATGAAATATGATCATGCTCCACCTCCATATTCCCATGATTTTCCCAACATGCTCTACTCACAATCTGTCTCTCTTTTAAATAATAAAACACTGAATCCAATTAACTTTGTTTTTATTATGAAGACTGTTCTTGTTTCATTTCTGCTGTGATAAAACACCAGGATAAAAATAATTTAAAGAGAAAAGGATTTATTTCAGCTCACAATTCCAGGTAACAGGCAATCTTTGTGGGGAAGTCAAGGCATGGACTTCAAATATCACATCTCCAGCCAAAGGGTAGAGAACAATGAATGCACACATGCTCACTTGCTTACTTATGCTTATCTGGAATTTCTCCACTCTTACACAGTTTAGTATTCTCTTCTTAGGGAATGGTGCCATCCACAGTGGGTTGAGTCTTCTTATATCTATTAACTTAAGACACTCTCCAAAAGATATGGCCAACTCAGTGTTGACAGTCCCTTATTGACATCCTAAGTGATACTAGGTTGTCTCAGGTTAAAAATTAAAGCTAAGTATCACAAAGACAGTACAAGCTTTTTACATAAACATAAAAAGTGAAAATTATCCACGAGCAGTCTCTGTTTAGCCAAAGGAACATCTTCTCTAAAGCATATCAGCAAATGTCCTCTTGGTCCTGAAAACATATATTTTACTTTTAAAATGTATTTATCCTCAAATATCAGACATTTGAGTTTCTATTTACAGCCCCATCACCCTTGCAAATGATGACTTAAACTATAAATTAGGAAAAAAAAAACATACATCTTTTACAGAATACTTTGCAGGAAAATTTCCGTGATTAAAATTCTGTGATTATAAATAATCCTTTCTGAAATTTTAGAGCACACAGCCTGCTCATGTGGGATGGCCCTTCTTTGCCCAACCTTAAGGCCTGGACCTGTCCATAGCAATTTGTCAATTTTCCAAAGCCTTGAGCTCTCCATTTCTAATATACATCCCTGTGCAGGTTGGAGCTGTCTCTTGTCTCAGATGCTAAACTGCATTTGTCCTGATGTTTTGAGTTCACATAACACCCACTTACAACACAGATTTCCAAGACTGTTGGGAAACAGTGTTCCACTCAGGACACAGGCTCCTGCTGTGTTGGTGACTTTCCTTCAACCCCTCTCCTTCCTACTCCTCTTCATGGACTTTTCTCTCTTCAAATTTCTATCCTGCTGTTCAAGGAGTCATTTGTTGTAAGTGCTGTAAAGGATCCCATCCCCCAAACACACATGCCATAGAGATTCACAGGATTTACCCTAGTAGACATCTTCCCTTCAATATAGAAGCCAATAGCATGGACCTTCACGTTAGAGTACTTGGTCCTTACATATCTTGGAAGGAGGCAGGAGTGACCCCTGAGAAACCATGACAGAGGTCATGGAATATTTTCTGTTAGTGATTGATTATGTGGCTCTGTTAACTGAGACAATCTGTCACACTCCCTGTACATTACAACAATTATCTATCTGTCCATGATGATGAACCCAAGTTCATGCCAAGCAAAGATCACAACCTAGTTTTGAAGTTTGCAAAGAACCTTTCTCATCCACAACACTGTTGGAGATTAATAAGGGAACATATGTGAAGATGTGAGTGTGTGTGTGTGTGTGTGTGTGTGTGTGTGTGTGTGACATAAGCCACAGCACACACATGGAGGTCAGAAGAATTGGTTCTTTCCTTTCATCATGTAGGTACTGGGAGCTGAACTTAGGATGTTGGGAGGTAAGCACATTTAATCCCCCCCCCCCCCCCAGCCATCTCACTTTCCCTGGTTTTTAAATTTCTTTGACACCCAACAGGGGGGAAAAGTTGATCATGTCTTTGTGTGCATCTTGTCTCTCATATGCAGAAACCTGAATACTTGTCAATAGAGGAAAAAAATCTACTCCAGAAACTGAGAACAAAAAAATTTTGAGTTGCAAAGACTTTTGACAGCAGAAAATAAAACAAAACATAAAATTTAAAATAATGCATAGATGAGGAAGGCATGGGGAGAACAGTGGGTGTATCAGAGGGCACAAAGACCTCTGTAAGTCACAGAACAGAGGGCCCAGAGGCAAGAGCTAAGGGTGTTTATAGAATGATTTGTTTTTGTTTTTAAAGATTTATTATATTTTATGTACGAGTACACTGCAACTGTCTTCAGACACACCAGAAAAGGGCATCTGATCCCATTACAGATAGTTGTGAGCCACCATGTGGTTGCTGGGAATTGAACTCAGGACCCCTGGAAGAACGGTCAGTGCTCTTAATAGCTGAGCCATCTCTCCAGCCCCATTTATAGAATGTTTACCTAGCACACAAAAGTCCTGTGTTCAGTCCACACTATTGCATAAACCAGGCATGGTGGTGTATGCCTACACACCATCACTAGGGAGATAGACACAAAAGGTCCAGAAGTTCAAGGTCATCCTTGGTTACATTAAGAGTTGGAGGCTAGCCTGAGCTACAAGAGACCCTGCTTCAAAAATAAATGCAAAAATACAAAAACAAAGTTTCTGAAGTGAGCCATTGGAATTTAGAGGAAAATGAATTATTTGAATACACAGAGAAATGATGTTACAAAAGAAAATAGGTGATTAAGAAAAAAATGGTTGGGCAGGAGAGATGGCTCAGTGGGTATGAGTGCTTGCTGGCTTGCAGAAGGCCCAGGTTCAGTTTCCTGTACCCCCATCAGGTGACTTATGACTGCCTGTAACTCCAAATCCCTGGGACTTTACTCCCTCTTCTGGCCTCCATGGGCACTGCACTTACATGTACACATACACACAGATGTGCATGCATACACAATTAAAAAAATCTTTTAAAAATGGCTTTCTATGTAGTAATCTGGTAAGCTAAAATTTCTCATACACTCTAGAAGAACTTAGAATGCTCATTGTCACTGAACCAAGTAAGAGAGACATGAAGATACCAAAATGTGCAGGTATTACAAATTGAAGCAGGAGCCTGAGAAGTCTGAGGAAGAGCATGACAAGATGAGTTGATGATCTGACTAATCCACCTATACAGTGAAACATTATTGTATTTTCCATATTGATGATCTGGTTATTCCTGCATTAACAACAGGAAGCAATCTCATTAAAATCAGGAGCAAGACAGAGGTAGTCTCAGCTGCCCTCTGTATGCACTGTGTTTGCCAACAGTCATATTTGTGGATCTGGGTCTAATGTCTGTTGTCTGCTGTTCAAGAGAGATTAGATTTGCTGCACATGGTTCAGGAAGCATACTAGTAGGTCACACATTCCATTTGGTGTCAATCATTCCTATTCCAAGGAACAACAAAAGGAAACTTGGGACAACCACCTGAGCATGCTATACTTTGCAATAACTATGTGCCACGGACAATTTGACAATTAAATGCGACCAACCATCCTCTCAAGCTTAGAATAGATTTTTCTACCAATGCATTGGCCCCAACTGGCACATCACAATTATTCTAAGGCAAGAACTACAATGCCAACTCTTTACGTTTCTCAAGAAAATGCCCATCTTTTTCACTACACCTTAGCCCCAGGAAACCAAACACAAATCCTGAAGTCAGGAAGTCTGTCTTCTTAATAGCTTCTTCACCACTAATAGATCAAATGCATGGATGATGAATTCAGTGGACAGATGTCTGTGAAGAACTTTCCTTAGAAGTAGAGCCATAGACCACTGACATGATGGCTTAGTGGTGGAGCATAGGGACTTGGAGCAAGGCTGACTGTGCCTCCAGTCCAGTTCTGCCTCCTGATTTCCATGTAGCAAGTGCTCTCCATCCCCATTTCCCTTATCAAACCTCTGCCCCAAGGGCTTTGTGGCTTATTACATGGACTTTGGATTTTATTTCCAGTGAGACAGCAATCCAGTAAAGAAGTTTGAGCAGAGAAAGGATGGGGTTTAGTTTATGTTTCAGAAGGATTACTGGGGCTGCTGTGTGAATAAATGAGGGGAGATGACAAGGCAGGAGTCAGATTAATCAGGATGGCCTCAGTGCCAAGTGGTAGTGATGGAGGGCTAAAGTCACCTGTGCTAAAGGGAGACAGGTAGCACAACCTGAGGAGTCCTTCAAGAAATATGGAATGGTGATTGACACCATTTTAGAACTTGTAAGAAATGAAAGTTCTCTCATCTCAGAGGAACTGAGCCAGAGACTCCTGGGAAGGTTCTAGACACCTGTTGAACCTGTTAGGGTTAGTGATGATGCTTACCCAAATTGGAGAGTCTCTGTGTTAAACTATTGGCCCTGCACTAGCAGTCAAGGAGTGATATTAATGACAGTTTAGAAGATGAGGGGGAGGATGGATTGGAAAGATTAAGCCTTAAGCTGTGGATAAACTATGAGGTGACTGCTGGAGATTTAAAGCAAGTTTTTCATGCCATTCAATAAAGGACTTTACGATGCATACACAGAAGGTGGTGTATAAATTACATTCAAAATTCATAGACTAGAGAAGGTCACGCGGGAGTGGCAGGAGACAACAGGCTGTAGATGTGAGAGGTGGGGTGAGCCCCCTTCAGCTGGCTGCATTACTGTGGGACAAGTCAGTGTGGAAGATAGGAAGTTGGTGCATCACTGGGGTTCTGTCCAGTGGAGAGATCTCTGCTTTCTGACTGCTAAGGTTAAATTATCTGACCATTATAACTTCAGAAAGGTAGGTGGCCACAGTGGCATTACTGTAAATGTCAGGACTTCCCCTAAGTGTTCCTCTCCTTGTTAAATTGAGCTTTGATGGAACTCTTTCTACTTGTGTGCATGTGTAGGGGGTGGGGACAACTAGAGAGTGTTTCTCCGTTGTATTTGTAATGAGTCTGTGGATAAGCTTTCTTCAGGTAGAGAGGTCACATCTGTGTTGTGGGGATACTAAACACTAAGCTACTTGGGCATTTCTGCACTTGTTTGTGTGTGTGTGTGTGTGTGTGTGTGTGTGTGTGTGTGTGCTCATGTACATGTATGAGTGCATGTGGAAGTCAGAAGTCAACCTTGTGTGCCTTTCCTTAGGTAGCTTCCATTTTATTTTTCGAGACAGCATCTATCCTTGGCCTTGTGTTAACTCAGTAGTCTAGATAATATGATTGGTCAAAACATATTTACTTCTTTAGTTCTGGGGTTTTTAGCATGTGACACCAGGCCTGGCTTTTTAGGTAGGTCCAGGATATTGAACTCAGTCTTCATGCTTGTAAAGTAAGCACCTTACTGACTGAGCTACCTCTCCAGCCCTTGTGTCTGTCTTGGTGATCTGTAAAATATCAAGGTAGCATGTACTCACCCCTCTATAAGGACCTGAAAGGCAACTGTTTTACAAAAGAGTAGGAAAGGTTTGTACAATAAGCTAGAAGCATGGCCTAAGAAGTTGCAGATTTTCCTGCATCTTCATTGAGGAGCTTCCATTTAGCCTGGCTCAATATTTATTCATTTCAATAACTTTGACATTTCCAAGGGTAATTCAGACTCAACCCAGTTTGGGTGACTTATGAAATCTCACTGACCCCAAATACTTTTATCAATAGTTTTTGTCTTCTGGATGCTCTTTGGTTTTGAGAAGACAAACATGGACTCTGAAATTTATTTTATTCAAAATAAATGTCTAGGGAACTGGAGAAATGGCTTAGGGATTTAAAACACTTGTTTATCTTGCAGAGGACCTGAGTTTCTTCCATGTAACCACAGGGACTTCACAACCATCTGTACCTGCAGTTCCGAGGAGTCTAATGACCTCTTTTGCAGGCGCTGAGTTGCACACACACATACACAAACACCCATGCACAAAAAATAAAAAATAATTTTTAAAATTTGAAAATAAATGTTTAATTTTTAGTATGTAGAAAAATATAGCATTATGACCCACAGAAGCACAAACTTGCATTGAATTTTCTCCAAATTACAGAGGTTGAGTTTTCTCTGCAGACAAAGTTTTGCTGTGTGTATCACAATGTATTTCAGGTTAGCCTTATGAATGGATTGTATAAAAAGAGCACTCTCAGCATTTTCTTGTTTTTTTAGTGAGGCAATTTTTTAAACATTGTATTTGATCAATTGACCTTTGTGTTGTTAAATTAGGTTAAGGATGATATATGGCCATAAATGAATAGGAAGTGTCTAAGCCTGTTCTCCTTGGTGCAGAGAGTGAAAAATCAAACCATTCTGGATTTACAAGGCTTATTTTTGAGACAAATCAGTAATGGATCCCAAGGGGGCAGCTACCAGTCAAATTGCATGAGCTCAAAAATCAATAAAAATTTGAACCTCAGTTCAAATCTAACACACATCTGTCTATACAAGAAACTGCTGGTACCCATACAGATATATACTTTAAAACAACCAGTTTCACATACACACACACACACATTCTCTCTCTCTCTCTCTCTCTCTCTCTCTCTCTCTCTCTCTCCAACCACTGTTTGCTTAAGATGGCTCTTTGATTTGGGCAGCTGAGCCTGTGAGAAACCTGCATGGGTAATGTGAATTTTGGCTGTGGCCCACAGAATTAATTCAGGTGAGACATGGTTTTACCTCAAAGGGCATTACAACAGGATTACAGAGAATTTCTACAGCTCCCCATCACTCTTCAATAATCACATGATGTCACTCTTACTGGAGCTAAGGAGAATTCTGATGATTCTCTTTGCTCACTGAGGCATTCCTCCTGTGGTCTGTGTCATATTTCCATATGAAAAGGTCCTTGCTGCATTGAGATGGTAGAAACATTTGGCCTGTTGGGAAACAGAAGTCAAGAGCTGCATAAAACACAGTTGTTCCAGAAGCTGTGGCAGTTTGCATGTTGGAGAAGTTTTGAAGTTTTAGGGACTTGGGGGTGCAGAGAGAAGGGAAGGAATGCATTGTGGTCACTTTATTGCAGTGAAACTTTAAAGCATAAAAGCATTTGTACTTTTATCTTCCTAGGGCTAGGGAGAAGGAGAAGCAGTTAGGAGCATGCACTGTTCTTGGAGAAGGCACAAATTCAGTTTCCAGCACTCACATCATGACATTCCAAGTCATCATAACATCAGATCCATTGGAACCAATGCCCTCTCCTGGCCTCTGCAGACCCTGTACTCACATGATGCACATGCCCATACACAGACACTGATATATACTTAAGTAAAAATAATTAAAAAGAAATCTTTAAAAAAATTAAGCTAGACATCTTAACTGGGCTGTTTATTGCTGTGATGAAACAGCATGACCAAATGCAAGTTGAGGAAGAAAGGTTTTATTTGACTTATGTATCCTTAGTTACATTCCATTGTGAGATGCCAAAGAAGGAATTCAAACAGGGCAGGGACCTGGAGGCAGGAACTGATGCAGAGGGGTGTTGCTTACTGGCATGCACCTCAGGGCTTCTCAGCCTGTTTTCTTATAGCACGTAGAACCACCAGCTCAGATGTGGCACCATCTACAATGGGCTGAAACTCTTTCATTTATTAAGAAAAAAATGCCCTACAGGTTTGTCAGCTTATAACTTGATCTTACAAAGGCATTTTCTCAGTTGAGGATCCCTCTTCTCATATGACTATAGCTTGTGTCAAATTGACACAAAGCTACTTAGTGCACTGGGTGTGATGGTGTCCCAGCACTCAAAGGCCAAAGATAGGTTGATTTTGAGGACATCTCTTTTCTGTAATAAATCACTTTGAACAAAAGCAACTTAAGGGAGAATCTTGTTTGACTAACACTTCCAGGTCATAGTTCATCAGTAAGTAAGGCAGGGTAGGAACCTAAAGCACAAACCATTAGACATCACTGTTTGCTGCCACCCACCCTGGTGTGCTCATTACTAGCTGTTTTTCTTATACAGCACAGGATCAAGTACCCAGGGGATGATTCTGCCCAAGTGGGCTGGGACCTGCTGCATCAGTTAATAATTAAGACAATCCCTCATAGACACACACACAGAGCAACCTGATGAAGACAATTACTCAATTTAAACTCTTTTTTTTTATCATGTGATTCTGAGCTATGCCAAATCAGCAGTAAATGTTAACTAGCACATGTTCCCAAAATTATCCTTGAGAAAGACTATCTGAAGTCAAAGATAGAAGCATAGGCCCTTAATGATCTCAGATGAGGCAATTTTTATAAGTGTCTCCTACTCCACTGATCATCTTATTATCACAAAAAATGTACTATCTGATTATTGGGATTTGACCTCTTACCAGCAACCATATAACATGACATGAAATGGAGGAAATGTCCTAATGTAATGTAGATGGATATCCACGGCTGAGGACAGCATTTTCAGAGAAGAATTATACAAAGGGAGTTCCCACAGATTACCAAGAATGAAGAGTGATGTATCTGAAAAATAGCATAATGAATCCAAGAGTGATTTTATGAAACAGCAGTGTCCAAGGAACACAGGCAGGTTGTGAAAAAAAGCTTCCATTTAATGTGAGTGAAAACTCATTGTTTTTATAAATGTGACTTTAAATGGGTGGCACAGTCAAAAATACACTCATTTTGTACATTGATTATTTAGAATTAAAGTCACTCAAAAACTGTCAAGTGGAACAAGAACATTGTGCCCTCTTCTGAGTTGAAGAAGAAGAAGAAGAAGAAGAAGAAGAAGAAGAAGAGGAGGAGGAGGAGGAGGAAGAAGCTAGAGAGATGGACCCATCAGTTATGTGTTTGCCATGCCCCTCTGCAACTGACCCTGGGTTTGATCTCCTAGAGGCTACATTGAAAATCTGAGTAGAAACACACATGTCTATAGTCCCAGCACAAGAGGAAAGGAGTGGGAATAAGAACCTTGGTCCTTTCTGGCATGCCAATAGAACTATCGGCAGACTCCAGATTCAGTAAAGTGGAGAGCTATGAAGAAGATACTCAGTGCTGATCTTTGATCCTTACAGTCTCAAGTGAACACAGAGGAACCTCTACACACACACACACATACACACACACACACACACACACACCCCTAGATGATGATGATGATGATGATGATGATGATGATGATGATAACAATGATTCTTTCCTACATCAAAATAGTAGTAATCTGTGCTTGACTGGGGGTCTTATCAAGTGTGGACTCAATCCTATGTAAACCTCACTAAAATAACTCTTAATCTTATATGCAGCCTCCAATTATCGTTCACAACTACTGTTCTCTGTCCAACCCACAATGTGAGCCATTAATTCTAAGAGGTCCACTGGGTCTTTATTTTTTTTAAGAGAATTCTGGAGCTCCACAACATCTGTCATAATAAAATTGTGTGCTTCTCTCCTGTGGACATGCATATGTTGATTTGATTTTCAGACTGAGCTAAAAAGGAACCATATAAAGGAGTCCCCGTACCTCAAAACAGACATGTGAGAGAAGTTTAGAGAATCTCATTTCAAATGAGACTTTTTTTTTTTTTATCTCTAAGACTGCACACATTTAACTTGTAATGAAACTTAAAAAACAACAACAATGGAGAAATGTTAGTTTTATAATTTGGAAATTGGAACTAGTTTCCTGTGCACATATTGAAATGCTATGGAATGCCAACTAACCTAGGGCTCTGTTTACCAGCTGTTGGAGTGTGAGTGATAAATAGCTCAAAGCTGAGTCTCTCCAGGGCAAGAACCTCTGTCATTGCTAGGTAACCTGCATCTGTGATATTAAGTGGTGGAGGAAAAATCTCTGAGAGTCTAGCCTCACTGACTAGGCCGGGACAGCTCTATGGAGCAGGTAGAGACCTAGAGCCATCCCTACAAGAAACAGATTGCTCGGTGCTGATGTTTCAACTTGACCTTGGTTCACAGTTTTCAGTCCTCTGCCTCCCTTTGGTGAGAGGGACTCTATAAAGGGAACTCCCTTCAGAAAGCATATTTCTAGGATTCCCAAGCTAAGAGGTTTTGTAAAGATGGGTTACCTAACACATGACAGGTTTGTGAGCATGCATACTGAAGAAACAGGAAAAGGTGCCAAGCTTCCTCAGGGATAGAGGTATTGAATATCTGAAGACAGATGGTTTGAGAAGAAAACACAAGTGCGTCTCCTTCAAATTCAACTGATGCTTCCCTAAAACTTAGCTCTCACTGCCTCATTTAACAATGGGGCATTTTACATAAAATATAGGCATCTAACGATTACAAGTCTGAGCTGTAACAATTTGGTATGTGCATCTGAGGCAGCAACAATCAGCCGTGATCATTTTCAGCTTTTGCTCTTTGGTTGACATGATGGCTTTGAGTGAGGCAGGATCTTCAACATTACTAAGTGATTTGAACAAAAAATATTCCCCATTGGCTTATATTATTTGAATGCTTAGTTATCAGGGAATGGTACTACTTGAGAAGGATTAGGAGGTGTGGCACTTTTGGAGTAGGTGTGGTCTTGTTGGAGGAAATGTGTCTGGGGTTGGGTTTTGAAGTTTCAAAAGCCCAAGCCAGGCCCAGTCCATTCTCTTTCTGCTTCTCAAAGAACTAGATGAAGAACTCTCCAGATCCAGATGTAGAACTCTCAGCAGTTTCTCCAGCACCATGCCTGTCTGTGTGCCACTACACTCCCTGCCATGATGGTACTGAACTAAACCTCTGAAGCTGCAAGCCAGCCCCAATTAAATGCTTCCTCTTATAAGAGTTGCCTTGGTTATGGTGTCTCTTCACAGCTACCGAGTAGTGACTAACGATACCTGGGCTGTAGTTCTGTGAACTCAGACCTTCATCAATTCTATACCCTTTCCCCTCCCTCCCCACAATGGGTACTTTTTCACACACCATGTGATCATTTCAGACCACAGATCCACAGGGCAAGGGTGTGCCTAGCTCTCTTCAGATTTCCACAGACATGGTCCAACACAGGACTTGGAAGAAGATCATCAAGAAATTTACTGGAAGAGCACATGCCATTTTTTCCCCATAGGAACCTTGGTATAGTTCCCTTCCCATATATGCCTCATAAAATGATAACCACCCCAGGGAGGGTGCAGACATGTGTGGAAGTGAGTCATGGTGAGTGGATCTACTTAGGGTATATGTTTGATCAGTGTCAAAATCAAGGCTTGCCACACATAAACAAGTCTGAGACGCCTGTTGTAATGTCTTTGTGCCTCTCAGCAGGAGGATTACCAAGGAAGAGATGACAAACCAGTATGTACCCCTGAAAATAGCGACATAACCCAACCTGGGGTCCCCCAAACAGCTGGGCTTAAAATTGGAAGGAATTATTTTGTCTGTTGTTAAGATATAAAAGTAGGACACACGATAGGAGATCAATTTTAAATCATCTGAGGCTTTGGGAAGGATTTTCCCTGGGGCTCTTTTCAAGAGGACTGATGTGTATTTCTGCCATGGCCTTTTAATAAAGAAATCATGTATTATGCAAACATTAACATTTAAACCAATTATGAACAATTGTAGCCAACTCTTTGAAGAATATAGAACTGAGTTATGGCTTCTTTTATGAATATGATTTCTTCACTAAAATAAAACCAAGAGAGTTATGTCCTGTGCATCAGCATAAGATGCTGGAAGAAAACTCATTTCCTTATTTATCTTTTTGAATGAGAGGACATTATCAAAGAATTTTACATGTAAATTATGAACTTTTTGTCAGTAAATGGGGGAGATATGTCAGTTCCATGTTATGTGTTCACCTGTCAGGAGGGAACTGAGGGGATCACACCATCCCCAGCTGACTTCTGGAGCCCTCATTCACATGCACAAAAGTCTATGTGCATTTGTACACACGTGAATACATGCACCTGCACCTGCATGTACACACATGCACACGCTCACATACAGCTGTACTCATACACCTGTATACATATGCGCCTGTACTCTCACATGCATACATATATGCTCCTGCACACAAACATGTGCACGTACAGCTGAACACACACATGCACACATATATGTGCGCACATACACATGTACATGCACACAGGTGCACCTGCAGACAACATGCAAACACACATATCTCTGTACACACATGTACCTGCATACACATACTTGTACATATACATGCACCTGCACACACATGCATGCACACATTATCTGCATACATACATACAGATTTTTATCACAATAATTTGAGCTCAAGAAAACAGCTTACAGTCTGGAAAAGTAAATTAGAGAGTGAAAGCTTTCGAGGTAAGAAACTTAGGAAACCAACATGCACATAATTGAATATGACTCTCACAAATGCCCTTTCTCAACTTCCAGTTTTTTCCCCAATCGTAGTTTGACATTTTAATTGTGATTCTTCATAGCTTATGACAGAGGAAAACAACATCCATATTTATAATGCAAATTATTTGCATGCACCATGTTTATGCTCTCCCTCTATGACACACTCATCATAGAAACTAATCTTAACAGCTGCATGACATCCTGTAAGGGATCCAGTAAATGTGTCTTTCTTATGACTAATGAAAGAGTCTCTCTTTTTCCTGGAAGAAATGAAAACCTTTTAGAAAAATATTTCACTTTTTATGCTGAGATGAGTGTTCTATAAATGTCATCTTTCTTTTTCCATTTTTCAACGACTAAACAAAGTTTTATAACGGGGGAGAAGAAACAGAGAAGGCATTGCCTACTTTTGCTCCCGGGTAATGGAGAATTCACATTAGTGTGGGATAAATGCCTGAGTCTGTAGTTCTGCTGTGGGGAGGCCATCATTCATCTGTTCTTGACACGTGGCTTTCCATTGGTGATGAGCCATCTTGTCTGCCAAAAAGACAGACATGTGTAATCAGTCCTGTCTGCATTCTGCAGGGTCAATAACAAAGTGTGTTCCCTATGCTTGTAGGTCTCTGGCAAACCCATTTTCATTATTTGTGAGGGGAGAACAAGTGCTCCAGAAAATCACGCATGTTATTTAACAATCATAAGTATTGCCTGCTTGCAGTTCATAAAAATCCACATAACACGTTGCAACTTTGTTCTCAGGCACTAAAACATAGGTCTGGTGTATTACTGACTTTTGTCATTTCTGGGACAAGATGCCTGACAGGAGCAATGTAAGTAAGCAAGGCTTTATTTTGGCTCAGAGTTCAAGGGGACAGTCCATCAGGGCATGGAGGCATGGCAGCAGAAGGTGAGGTAGCTGGCTATATCACATCTGCTCAGAAAATACAGAGATGGGTGATGGTGCTCAACTCACCGTCTTCTTTTCCTTCAGTCCAGGACCCCAGCTCATGGGATGGTGCTACCCATATTCAGGATGGATCTGCCCTCCTCAGTGAATCTTTCTAGAAAGCTTCCACAGGCATACCTAAACATATGGCTTCTAGGTAACTCTAAATTCTATCAAACTGCCAGGTCAGTGGTTCTCATCCTTGGGGTCACAATCCCCTTGGGGAGTCACAAGTCAGGTATCCTGCATATCAGATATTTACATTATGACTCATGACAGTAGCACAAATACAGTTTTCATGTAGCAACAGAAGTAATTTTATGGTGGAGGATCACCACTGGCACGAAGAATTGTATTAAAGGGTGGTAGCATTAGGAAGGTTGAGAATCACTGGGCTATGTGAACCATCACAGTAGGAGGGGTACAGAACAACACAGATATCAACTACAGGCTGTGCTTTCCACTAGAAATTCAGAAGTATGTGGCTCACAACTTAGAAAAAAATAATTGTTTTATTTTATTTTATGTGTACAGTTGGTTTTTGCCTGTATGTATGACTTTGCACCACACACGTGCCTGGTGTCAGATCCCCTAGAATTAGAGTAATAGATGGTTTTGAGCAGCCATGTGGATTCTGGGAAATGAATCTGGGTCCACTGTAAGAGCAGCCAGTACTCTTAACCTCTGAGCCAAATCTTTAGCCTCATGACTTAGGTTATTTATTTATCTATTATTTTTATTTGACTCTCATTTTCCTCTGCATTTACCCAACAAAAATGATGCTTTATCAGTCACAATAAATTGTGTGCATCTATGATGGACAGGTCTCAGGATCCAAAGTCCAGGCTTAAGAGCTGTTTTTCTCACAGTATTTTCTTTTAGCATTATAAGGTAGATAAGATAATTTATACACTTTTGCCTTAAAAACATATGACTGGCTTGTTTTTGCTCTGTGTATTCAAAGTTTAAAAGTTCAACACAGACACACATGGGTTTATGTTGGCTCATAGTTTGAGGGTTCACAGAATGTAATCACGAGGAAGGCAAGATGGGAAGAATGAGTCTAGCTATGGCAGGAGGAACATAAGGCAGCTGGTTGCATTGCACCTACAGTGCTTAGTGCAGAGCACATGGGCACGCACACACACACACAGACACACACAAACACACACTGACACACATAGACACACACAGAGAAACACACAGACACACATACAGAGATACACACACAAACACATACAGACATATGCACAGACACATGCATACATACAGACACACACACACATACAATCTCACACACATGCACACAGACACAGACATACACACACACAACCACAGCAGAGAACCAGATGTTACCAACTGGGTCCATCCAGAGCCCTCATAGAAACTACTTCCCAACACTGGCCTCATAGTTTGACATAGCAAGCCACAGTAATGCGCTGGTTCTTTTTTTGTCAACTTGATAAAAATTAGGGTCATGGAAATCTCCACTGAGAAAATGCCTTCACCAGCTTGGCCTGTAGCAATATGTGTCATGCATCCTTGATTAATGATTGGTGTAGGAAGACCCAGCCCACTGACAGCAGTACCATCCCTGGGGTCGTGGTGCTGGGGTACATAAGAAAGCAGGCTGAGCAAGGCATGAGGAGCAAGTCAGTAAATACAGTCCCTCATGGCTCCTGCTTCTGCTCCTGCTTGAGTTCCTGCCTAGATTTCCTTCAGATATGGGCTGTGATGGGACATGGAAGCCAAATAAACCATTTCTCCCTCAGGTTGCTTTTGGTTGTGGTGTTTATCACAGCAGTTGAAATTAAACTAGAACAATCTCCAAGCACAAATGTCTTACTTGCTTCATGTTGAGGCAAATTTGAGATTATTAAGGAATGGTCTGTATCGCAGACCCCTTTTAAAGATTGTGGGAGAGGTAGGTCCAGACACAATGGGGATGACTCAAGAGATGAATTAGGAGAGAGAATAAGGTAAGGCAATCCTGCGGCTAGGCACAGTAGAGGCCAAGGTTCCAATACCATGACTGGGTTCAGTGGGCATAATGGCTATGGGCCTTAGAGGTTCTGTGGTTTTTCCAAATGGATCCTTGCTCAATCCTGAACCATTGGATGAACCAGTGGATGAAGGTCTGTGTGGATGGTAATCACCACTCTAGTCTTTTCTGGTCCTCAGTTCTTCATGTTATGTATCTATGGCTGCCTCTGTTTCTTTCAAAACTTAGATGATGTGGGATCTCTGCTACGGAGTCATCAGGACTCTTATGCACAGTGATACCTTCTCTGTTATACCATGTGTTTAGATGGTAGCTCTAAATGGTCACATTTATTCTCACTTACACCTTTGGAAGCCAGTTGATTACAAACAAGACTCAGAACTATTTCTTGTTACCTCTGGGATCTTCTGAAGAAGGCTGAAGCTCCAATATTGAGCTCAGAAAGTCAGATGTCATTGCTTAACTGTCGTACTTAGGGTTACTATTGCTGTGATGAAGCACCATGACCTAAATTAACTTTGGAGAGGAAAGGGTTTTATTTGGCTCACATTTCCAAATTACTGTCCTTACTGTGTAAGGAAGTCGGAATGGGAACTCAAACAGGGCAGGAACCAGGAGGCAGGAGCTGATGCAGAGGCCATGGAAGGGTGCTGGTTACTGGCTTGCTTCCAAATGGCTTGCTCAGCCTTCTTCCTTACAGAATCCAGGACCACCAGCCCAAGGATGACACCACCCACAATGCCCTGGGCCATCCCCATAAGTCACTGATTAAGAAGCTGCCCTACAGGCTTGCCTAGAGCCTGATCTTAAGGAGGCTTTTTTTTTTTTTTTTTCAATTAAGGCTCCCTCATCTCCAATGACTCTAGCCTATGTCAAATTGACATAGCCAGCACAGTAACCATGCAGATCCTACACGCAGTTGCAGAAGGCCAGTGACAAATGAGATTACCTTAAGTTTGCAAACCAAACTCATCAATTACAAACTTCCCAAAACATTTTGAGCAGCATGGGCAGCAGCAGATAGATAAAAGATGCATGATGGGAACCCATGGGGTCATGATTCTCTTCTCTATACTTGGGGTAAGTATGAATTTTCCCCTAATCAGATGTTCTTAAAAGTGTGGTACAGCTGGGGATATGGCTCAGTTGCATCGTAGGCACACACACAGTTCCTGAACTATAGAAACCCTGTGTGTTGGCACAGGTTCATCACCACAGCACTTCTGAGTTGGAGGTAGAAAGGTCAGAAATTCAAGGTCACCTTGGGAGATGGAGGGAGTTCCAAGCCAGCCTGGGCTGTGTGAGATCCTGTTTCAAAACAGTAAAAAAAAAAAACAAACCAAACCAAACCAAACCAAAACAATAAAAACCCAAAATCTGCATTAAAGAAAGCTCATCAGACTCTGGCATCCAAGTTGTAGCCCACATCAGTGGCTCCCACACTTACCCTGTAACTAAGAGCTTAGTGACTGAGGGGTGGGGGAAAGATGTCCCAGGCTCACCCTAAGGTTTGAGGCAATCCATGTATCTTCTTGTGGCTTTTGGTAAGACTGTCTATTTCTCCTTCATTTTGAATTTTTCTCCTTACCAGTACTTTAGGCTGTGCACAAGAGTCTGTCAGGTTAGAGGCATCAGAGAGATTTAAGGCAGGAAGAATCTGGCCAAGCTCTGTTCAGTCATTGGTAGCAGTGGCCTGTAGCTGGGCTCTGGCTTCACTAGTCTGTGAAATGGGAAATTTATAGAGTAT
>JADRCH010007131.1:0-22411 GCA_019843965.1 Rhynchomys soricoides
CCCCCCAAATCTGCAGCCAACAGGTCAGTTACCTGGGGATTTGTTAAAGGATGGACAAAGGTGGCTGTCAGAGGCCAGAAAAGAAACTGTGTTCCATATTCCACCGCCCACTAATCAAAGGCAAGTTAGAGAATTTCTGGGTACAGCAGGCTTCTGTCGCCTATGGATACCAGGGTTTGCCAAGATGGCAGCCCCACTTTACCCACTTACTAAGGACAAACAACCATTTATTTGGGGGGAGAAAGAACAACGGGCATTCAATGACATTAAAGCAGCACTAAAGTCAGCCCCCACTCTAGGCCTCCAAGATGTGCCAAAACCTTCCCATTTATTTGTGGCAGAAAGCAAAGGTGTAGCAAAAGGGGTTCTGACCCAGAAACTGGGGCCATGGAAAAGGCCGGTGGCATACCTATCTAAGAAACTGGACCCTGTGGCGGAGGGGTGGCCTGCCTGTTTGCTAATAATAGCAGCGGTTGCCATGCTGGTCAAGGATGCAGACAAGTTGAGTTTGGGACAAGACTTAGTCATATCTGCTCCTCATGCACTTGAGAGCGTGGTCTGTCAACCCCCTGACCGGTGGCTCACTAATGCCCACATGACCCACTGTTGGACTTTGCTGCTTAATTCAGACCAAATCACGTTTGCTCCCCCAATGGGTCTGATCCCAGCCACCCTGCTCCCTGACCCTGACCTTGAACCTCCTATTCATGACTGTCAACAAGTGCTTGTGGAAGCACATGGCTGGCACAAAGACCTGTCCGACCAGCCCCTGGTGGCAACGTGGTTCACAGATGGGAGTAGCTTCCTGAAAGAAGGAAGACGAAGAGCAGGTGCAGCTGTAGTAGATGGATAGAGAGTCGTGTGGGCACAGGCCCTACCTGAAGGAACCTCGGCACTTATTGCTCTCACCAAGGCCCTTGAACTAGGAAGGGACAAAAAGTTTAACATCTATACAGATAGCAGGTATGCCTTTGCCATGGCACACGTTCATGGTACCACCTACCAACAGCAGGGGCTGCTGACTTCGGGAGGGAAGAAGGTCAAACATAAATCTGAGATCCTGGCCTTGCTAAAAGCTCTACAAGAGCCAGCAAAAGTAAACATCATACATTGCCCAGGTCATCAGAAAGGTAACTCCTTGATAGCCAGAGGGAACAACATGGCCACCCAAGAGGCCTGAAAAATAGCCTCAGAGTCAGTCAATGTGATGGTGACTCGAGATTCTGATCCCCGGGACCCAAACCCAATACTCCGCTGGAGACTTGGCGATTATCTCAAGGGATTCTAGCAACCACTTTGACCAAGAAAAAAGACTCTGGTATATATCCGCATGGAAAAAGATCCTGCCACAGGAACAAGCTCGAGCAATGATAAGGCAAATGCATCAGTGGACCCATTTGGGGGTAAGCAAATTAACCCAAACTGCCTTGATATCTAAGTATTATATTCCAGAACTGAAACACCTAGTGGAGCAGAGAGTCTACAGCTGTGAGCCTTGCCAGAAGGTGAATGCCTGCCAAAATAGGACTGACCCTGGTAAGAGATACTGAGGGGACAGACCAGGAGTATACTGGGAAGTGGACTTCACCGAGGTAAGGCCCGGCAAGTATGGCTACAAATACCTATTAGTTTTCATAGACACCTTTTCAGGATGGGTAGAAGCTTTTCCTACAAAACAAGGAAATTGCTTCAACGGTTGTCAAGAAGATACTGGAAGAACTCTTTCCCTGATTTGGAGTGCCCAAGGTAATCGGATCTGACAATGGCCCAGCCTTTGTTGCCCAGGTGAGTCAGGGAGTGGCCAGATATCTAGAGGTAGATTGGAAACTTCATTGTGTATACAGACCTCAGAGCTCAGGGCAGGTAGAGAGGATGAACTCTAAAAGAGACCTTAACTTAATTGACCATGGAGATTGGCGCTGACTGGGTGGTGCTCCCTCCCCTTGCCGTGTTTAGAGTTAGAAATACCCGATTCTGCTTTAGCCTAACCCCCTTCAAAATCCTGTATGGGACTCCAGCACCCCTAACCCTCTTAGGGGACGCCATAGAACCCACTTGTCATAGTAATAGTGATCTGTTTGCTAGGTTAAAAGGCCTGCAGGTGGTACAACGAGAGGTGTGGACACAGCTGGCAGCTGCCTACAAGTCAGGAACCCCCCCAAGATGTTCCACCAGTTCCAGGTTGGAGACTGGGTCTATGTGCAGCGACATCGTGCACAGAAGCTCGAACCCTGCTGGAAAGATCCTACTTGGTGCTACTGACCACATCAATGGCTGTCAAAGTGGATGATGCTACGGCAACAGTACCTAGGGTTAGATGAAAATGAGTTGTAATTTCATGACTGAAATACTATCAAGAAAAAGGGGGGGAATGAAAGAAATGCTTTTCCTCCCTTCCTCCCCTCACTAGAGATAAGGTCAACTGTCCAACTCAGGCTGTGACCAGAATCGGCCTCAAGAAGGTATAAAAGGTGTGAGCTTTGAAATTTCTGGACCGCTTCTGCTTCATGTACAAGACGACCCCAATGCATTGGAAATAATAAACCTCTTGCTGATGGCATCGCTCTCCATCTCCGTGTCTTTGCGAGGGGGAACTACTGGTAGCTGCAACCTTCAGGTCCAATACCTCTTCCCCCCAAATTCATCTTCAGGTTCATGAAGAGTGTGCTAAACAGGAACCAGACCAGGTAGCCAAGCACTGAGACCTCACTGGGCATGTTGATGGTGGTGGTTATCCTGGTAGTAGAGCCAGTGCGGTCCCCTGAGCATGGCCACTTCATGCTGCTGCAATGCACGTCCTTGTTTTGGTGGACACAAGTGTTGTGAGCTGAGACAGGGTTGGAAGTGGGTGCTGGAGAGGGTCTGGAGGCCAGCACAGCAGTGGCCTAAGCTTTCTGCCATGTTTTCCGCTTCTCTGAAGGCACTTTGTAAGTTGGTGTGTTTCCTAGAGACCAAGGAGAGGACAAATTACAGAGTTTTAAGTTACAGCTCTGGGTGTGTACAGGGAAGGCCACTCCCAGGATGGCTCTTTTCAACGTGCCTCCCATAGTCTTGAGGAGTAAGAATTTGCCTCCTATAGCCATAAGGTAGGAGTCTGAGGAGAAGACAGCAGCAGGCGCTCCTACGGCTTTTAAGTTATATGAATAACCCCAAGTGTGTAAGTGACAGTGAGTGACATCATTACCATAACCAGGAAAGTGTTGCTGAGAGCAGCCCAGGAGCACACCCAGAGCCCCTGCCTCCCAGGGTTCAAGGCCACCTGACAAGACTTAGGTATTACAGGTCATACACTAACCTAAGCCCTACTGGCTTATCCCCAAAGAGTGATCCCTGCCATGTATTCTAAGTCCCATGCCCCTTCCTCTGTTACATCAGGTTGCATTCCTTCTAGGCTCTGCCCAACAGTTACCTGGCAACAGCCAGTTAGGCCTGACTGGCTATGAAAGGGACTGTTTGGCTCCTTCTCACTCTCTCTGCCCCTTTTCTCTCCCTGACCTCTTTCCTCTTCTCTTCCCCCCCCCCCCCCCCTCTCCTGTTCCTGGCCAGTCTCATCTCTTCTCTTTCTCTCTCTCTGTCCTTTGTCCCCTCTCTTGCTCTGCCTCTGCTCCCTTCTCAACATCCCTTCCCATGCCCCCAAATAAACTCTATTCCATACTATCTTGTCGTATGGCTGATACCTCAGGGGGAAGGGATGTCTCAGCATGTGCCCGCCAAGGCATCCCTCCCACCTCACCATACTGCACCCTATAAAACATATCCTTGTCCTATCTATAAAACACATCACATAGGTCACAAACTAATTAGGCTTAATTAGTTAGCCTAATTAGACCTGTTCACCCAAGAAACCTTAAGAGTACACCTTTGTTTCTCCCACAAAGAAGGTTGTTCTTCTTATACAGCCTGTGTATGATGCTGTCATTAGAGATCTTTCTGCCTAAGAGAGATGATCTGGCTCTGCATGTCTCTTGAGCCCTAGAACACAGCCGGGATGAGCTTTGTCTTAATGTGCTTTGTTGGATTCATGCTTGCTAGAGGTTAAATTTAATGAGCCATTCAGGTCTGGAACAGCAAGAGCATGTTCAACATCAACAATGAAATGATTTAGCAGAAGTGCAAGAAAAGATGTGGCTCCTGTCTTGTGGATGAGTGAAATGTGGTGTTTAAGGGAACAGATTCCTCAGGCCATGAGAGGGAGAGTCACCTGAAGGTGTTGGACTCAAAAGTCACAACTGCTGGGCGTTCCCCCTCAAAAAGACATGGAGACTGAGAACGATGCAATTAACAAGAGATTTATTAATTATTAATTCCAACGCATTGGGGTCGTCCTGCAAATGGGGCAGAGGCGACCCGATCTCCTGAAGCCCACCCTTTTTATACAACTTTTGAGGTAGATCTTAGCAACAGCATGAGCTGGTTGCTTTTCATTGGTGGAGAGCATCTGACCTTCTATACAATTGGAGGGTTATTAGTAGGACCTCGTTGCGGGTATCCCCCCCACCATTAGACCATTGTTTGAGGGGGCTCTGGGGTGAGGAATGTCCCTCAGCATATCCCCAGGGATTTACTGCTAGCCAAAGGGCCTTATCTCGGGAGAGGGGAGGAGATGATACAGTCCTGGGGAATGCTCTCTGTTTAATGAGAAACATCTGCTGGTCAGTGGCCTCATCTTAGGGGTGGGGAGGGGAGGAAATGTTTCTTTCCAAGGCAAACTGTGGGGCAGTGATCTGTGACAGACAGTCTGGCACCTGGTTGAGCACAGGCTTAAAACTATGGTAGACCCAGCAGAATCCACAAGTGACCAGAAATGTTATGCTAACACTCCCGGGAGGCTTTTGGCTCCAGTGACAGTCACATACCACCCCTCCTCAGGTAGAGGCGTGGCCACACAGCCCCAAGCCATCCCCATGTTAATGAGACACCTGAGGCTTAGCCACGCCCCTTCCCAGTTACTATATCTGCCTTGCCTCTCCCAGAGGGAAGGGGGTACAATTCCATCCATGCCACTCTCCACACGATGAAAATAAACGTCTTAGAATTATGGGCTGTCTCTTCATCTGGACCCACTGTAGAAGCGAGGGACCCAGCCCTCGATTAAGAAGCCGAATCTAATCTTTTGCTGAGGGCTTCCCTGCGCTCCTAGACGGTACCCATTCACCCAAGCCTAAGCAGCTAGCCGGGCCCAAGCTGCCGAGACCTGGTCGCGGTGAGAACCCCAGCTGCACTTCGGCTAGCCCATCTGTGGCACCCTGCGGTGACTGCGATGCCCCGGGCTAGAGAACCCACAGAGACTGCTGCTATGCTTTTCCCAGGAATGGCCCCCTCCACCCCCCACGGGCAGGGCCCGCAAAGTCTTCCCACAGCCCCCACCTGCCCATCGGACTGTGTGGGAAGACTCTTGGCCACTTCCCACTTGTCTCCTGTCCCACCCAGAGCCACAGCGCCCGGGACGGACAAGTGGGGCTTCTTTCCACCATGCCAGGTTTGTTCCCACAGCAAACCTCAGGCAGAATGAATTCTGGAATCAGAACACTCTAGTAGCCTCTGTTTGGTTTCAGACCCCAGGTCAAGGAGCTGAGGTGCACATTTTACATACCAAAGCAGACCTGGCCTCCAGGTTCTCCCAGCATCCCTCAGTCCCTATCTGGCATACCCCACCCCCAACCCAGAATTTTCCAGCCCAGGGGGTGGGTAGCCCTACCCCTCGAGGCTCCTCCCCATGTAATCCAGACATTTTGGTCTCCCCTACCTTCTCTCCTCCTTCTCTCCTCTCTCTGTTCATTTGCTTTCTCTCTTCCCCTTCCCCTCCTCTCTCCTTCCCCATGGTGACTTCTCTGGCCTCCTTCCTTGGGGCCAGTGAACTTGCCTGCCAGAGAGCAGCTTCCCAATAAACCTGCTTTATATATATTTTTCATGTGAGTAAGCTGTAGCTGTCTTCAGACACACCAGAAGAGGGCATCAGATCCCATTACAGATGGTTGTGAGCCACCATGTGGTTGCTGGGAATTGAACTCAGGACCTCTGGAAGAGCAGTCAGTGCTCTTAACTGCTAAGCCATCTCTCTAGCCCTATATGTATATTTTAATCTGGCTTGAATTGGCTCATTCTACTGTCAGAGAAATAACTTATCAGCCTCCAAAATCTTTTTGTTTGTTTGTTTGTTTTTCAAGACACGGTTTCTCAGTTTAGTTCTGGCTGTCTTGGAACTTGGTAGACCAAGCTGGCCCCGAACTCAGAGATTCTTCACCTCTGCCTCCCAGGTGCTGGTGTGCCCTTTCCCCAGCCTTGAGTAGGCTAAGCAGACCCACAATGGTTTTATGACCTAGACCTAGCTGGAGTCTTCTGGCCTCCTGCATTTGCAGTTTCCTACAGGAGTAGACTGCCCTGCTGAGCTTGCTTTGCAATTCAATCCAGCTGAAGCAAAGGATGGGGTGTATAGGCTTTCCCTATATAGAGGCAGTCTTGAATAATTAAACTTTGAGCCTTGATCAGAAACTTTGTCTTGGCTTCATTTTTTCCTCACACCCCATCCCTTTTCATTTCTACCCCCCCCCCCCCTTTTCAGGTAGACCAAGTTCATCCTCTGCTGCTGGACTGCTACATGCTGAGATTAAAGGTGTATGTCACTACCACCTGGCCAGCATCAAGGATTTTAACCAAGTGTGATGCATGCAATATGATCTTACAAAAACGCCTGCAGTGCCCTCAACATACTCTGGTGACACACACATTGACACTCCAGTCACCGACCAGGTCTCTCTCAAAGGATACTCATATCAGGGCCACTAGGTGCCCACAGTCTCCAACAGAGGGAGAGAACATACCTCAAATAGCAGCACAGTGGCCTCCTGTCCCTCTGTGAGCACCCTTGATTTCAGTGATTTATATCAGACCCTGAGACAAAGTGGCAGTGACTGAACTTGTGTTTTATAAATATGAGTATAATGTGACTGATCTGAGAACTGAATTTGTGTTTTATAAAAGTACGAGGAAGCACCTCAGTGGGAGGGAGCACCTCAGCAGGCCGGCCAAGGTGTTCCCCTGAGAAATCACCATGAGACAGGCCTAGTACAAAAGGAAATTTATTGGGGGAAGGGTAGGGGACCTGGGAAAGGGTTAGAAGCAGAGAAGGAGAAGCCAGAGAAGGACAGAAAGAGAGAGGAGAGAGGAAGAAAGAGAAGAGGAGGCTGGCTGAGAACACTCGGGTGAGAGAGAGAGAGAGAGAGAGAGAAGATGGAGGTGAGACAAAGAAAGGAGAGGAAGGAGAGGGAGAGGGAGAGGGAGAGAGAGGGAGAGGGAGAGAGAGAGGGAGGGAGAGGGAGAGGGAGAGAGAGAGGGAGAGAGAGGGAGAGAGAGGGAGAGAGAGGGAGCTGGGGTGGCTGAACAGTCCTGCAATCCTTATAAGCCAGGTTGGCTCACACCTGGAGGGTGGAGAAGCAAGCTGTTGCCAGGTAGCTGTTGGGAAGAGCCTAGAAGAGTTGCCAAAAGAACTAATTTGCATTTTCTTCTAGAAAAGAAATAGTTTTTAAGAAAATCACTTGCCACTGGGTTTTGAGAGGAAAAACTCTAAGGTAACAGAGAGCTCAATTCTGGCTCCAAGCAAATGTACCCCTGGGAGAAACCCAGGGTCATGGGGTGCCATTGTTCAAGTGTGTTACTGGATTCTGCCCTAATATTCACACGATACTGTCTGTGGTTTTCTTTTCATGAGATGCATTTTTCCTTCTTTCTTCTTGTCAGGACTGAGGTAATCCTAACCCTGGAAGATGTGTGGGGAAATCCCCACGCACTTTCTGTTAGTCCGTTTGTTTGTTTCCTTTTAAACGGAGCTTGTGCGGACTTGATATTGATTCTTTGAGAAAATACTTGATGGTATTTAGTGAAGAGACCATCTGGACCTGTGCCTGTGGGTACATTACAGGCTGCCCATTAGTCTGTGCTCCTGTTCTTGGACTTGCCAGCTTGTCTGTTCTTCCTGAATCAGCATGAGTGATTGAACCTGTCTTGTGGTTTGTACATGTCATCTAAGTCGTTGACTTGCCTGTGAGCAAGTCAGAGCACATCCTCCTGATCACGGCTCTCTCTTTAATTCCAGATTGCACATTTAGTGTGTGTGTGTGTGTGTGTGTGTGTGTATGGGTGCATGCAGGTACCAAGGCATCCACCATGTGGGCCCTAAAACCTGAACTCAGGTCAATCTTGGAGTCATCTAACCATCCCTTTTATTTATTTACTTTTAATGATTTATTTATTTTTATTTTATGTGTATTGGTGTTTTGCTCGCACGTATATCTGTGTGAGTGCATTTGGTCCCCTGGAGTTTAACAAACAATTGTGAGCTGCCGTGTGGGTGCTGGGAATCAAAGCTGGGTCTTCTGGTGCTCTTAAGCACTGAGCCATCTCCAGCTCCCTTTCATTTATTATTTATTTGTTTGTTTATGATTATGGCCTGTAGTGATGTCCCACTTTGATTTTAGTTCCGTAATTTAGCCTCCTCTATGTTTGCCAGTGTCAATAATCTTTTTTTTTTTTTTTTTTTGGTTTTTGTTTTTGTTTTTCAAGACAGGGTTTCTCGTCGACAATCTTTTAAGAACCAGCTCTTGCCTTTTCTGCTTCCTAGGACTCCAGATAGGTTTCTATATTCGAGTCTGCACTCTCCTGAGTCTACACCCAAGCAGACACAGGAGTCCATGCAAAGTAAGATCTTTATTGAATTAGACAGCAAAAACATCCTGGTCAGGGACAGCAAGCAGCACAGACTTGGGAACTGACTGGGTCCCGAACTTCATCTTAGTAACTATTTAAGCAGAAAGATCATAAAGCCCATAAGCATCTGTGCTAAGATACTGTCACCACAGTGTTTCATCAATCAGAATCACCCCCCAAACCCACAAAGGCCACAAGCATGTATGCAAGATACCGTTACAATGCTTCATCCGTCAGAATCATTTGTTCTCGTCCTGATTGAGAATATTCATTATGTTTGGGGGAACAAAAGAGAATGGGAAGGAAGTCAGCCAGCCACCTGGGAAGTCCCCAGCTCCCTAGAGCCTGGGAACTTGAACTTCATATCACCCTATGATCAAAATGGAGCCTGAGAACACAGAAGCAGTCCTTAGGTAATTCTCAGGTGTTTGATTCCAACACTGTTGCTGTGATAGAATACCATGACCAGAAGCAACTTGGCAAGTAAAGGGCTTACTTCAGCTTGTAACTCTCTGGCTACACTTTATCACTGAGGGTAGTCAGCACAGGAATGCAAGGCAGGAACTGAAGCAGAGGCCATGGAGGACAGGGTGCTGCTCACTGGTTTGCTCCTCATGGCTTGCTCAGCCTTTTTTCTGACATCCCCTAGGACCACCAGTCCAGGGTCGTCACCACCCACACTGACTAAATTCTCACAATTAATCAAGAAAATGCTTCACAGGCTTGCCCACTGGCCAATCTAGTGGAAGCATATTTTTTTCTTTTAATTAATTAATTAATTTTATTTTTATTTTTTAGCACTGGTTGGTCTGGAAGTTGATCTGTAGGCCAGGCTGGCCTTGATTCTCAGAGATCTGCCTGTCTCAGTCTCTCAGGTGTTGGGATTAAAGGAGTGAGCCATCACCGCCTGGCTAATGAAGGTATTTTTTGTCAGTTGAGTTTTCTTCTTCCCAAAGAACTCTAGCTTGTGTCAAGCTGGCATAAAACTAGCCAGCACAAACTATAAAAGCACAGGTTTCTTTCAACTTTTGATCCTCCTGCCTCAATGTCCCAAGTGCTGGAATTACAGGTGTGTGTTACTATACCTAACTGCATTTTTATTTTCAACAAATCCTGAACTGTTAGGTCAACTAAGAACATAAAAACCTGAGCATGCATTATTCAGTCATAGAGCACGTGGCAGTATGAAAGGCACTGGATCCAATACCTGCCACAACATGAGGCAATCTACATCACAAACACAAAAAGGTGATGTGAAGTTGGACCTACAGACTCAGGAATGTAAATCCAGCACCTGGGCATGGAGGCAAGAGGATTGGAAATTCAAGGGCAGCCTGGGCTACACCAGAGACTGTCACTAACTAAATAACATCAATAAAACATATTGTGTTTAATATTTTAAAAAGAAAGCTTATTACACTTGCTCTCCAGTTAGAACTTAGACCATCTGAACTAACTCAGATTCTGATGTTTTTCTCCTTTCTGAGTTCCAGGGTTAGTTCTGGCCATTCATTAGGTGGTTGTGAGCAAAAACAACAAGCCAGATGTATTACCATTTTGCATTTGAGAGACTAAGGCAGACGGTCCCTTCAGATTGAGGTTTATCTGAACCAAGGCCAGGTTTTATCAGTAGGTGCTGTAATGTCAGAGGCTACAAGCTCCCTAAGTATCCCTGTGTCTCTCCTGCTGGCTGAGTTTTCCCAGAGTTTGAGCTCACTGGCTTTGCGGTGCTGGCTGGTGTGCTGTAGGTCCGGTGGCTGTCATGGTGCTGCTGGTGGTGGTGGCTCTCGTGAAGGTGAGATTCAAGTAGAAGCTGTGTGATCGCTGTATTTTGAGCCCCTTCAGGGCTGTGATGTTGCCAATTATGCCTCAGTCTCTCCTGTTCTCTCTGAGGGAGACAGAGTGGCTGACCAGGCCAAGCTGAGTGAGATCCTCCCAACAAGCAGTCCTCTGGCTGAGGGAAATGAAGAGTAGGTAGTCTGAGGAGGTCATTGCATCCTCTGTAGGAAGTGTGTAGGGATCTTCCTCTTCCATCCTCAGGCCTCCTGAGTTCTGTACACAGACAGATTCTCTGTTTCCAGTTTTTATGGTGGCATTGTGTAAAGTATGGCTGAGTTCTGTTTCCTTCACCTTTATCTTGCTGTGGTTAGACGTGAGGGTCCTGGCAGCCATGGTGCGCTCTGTGGAAAGCCAGAACTCCGTACTCAGGGTGATGGTCCAGCTGCCGCACTTTCACCCCAGAATTTTCATTTGTTTCTGTGCTTTGGCTTCCACACGCTCACAGATATTCTGTTGTTCAGATCACCATGGTGCCTCTCAGTCCCCTCAAGTCTCACTACCAGGCTGGGGACATGCCTATAACACCTATTTTGAAGGCTTTCCCTGCTGACACCAACATTCATGTCTCCTGCAGAGTTTCTGGGCTTCATGGTTTCCCAGAGAGAAGCATGGCTGGGTAAATTTTCCGGGAAGATGTGTCACAGTGGTGACTGTTCACCACTTGGTGCCAATCATAAAAAGGACAAGGTTTGGTGAAGAGAAAATGGTTATTCACTAGGCACACAGGTGTCAAGTTCTCTGTAATGGGCTAAAGAAGTCTAGTGTTAGACAAAGGGCCGTGAGGACTGTGATCATTGTTATGGCTCCCGAGAGGAGCATGTTCAGGAGTTACTGGCTACTGTGCTCTCTGATATCCAAAGGTCATCAAGGTCCACAAGAAGGGTGAGTGGTTTCATCTGGTTTGAGATACAGGAAAGTGGTTTCTAGCTTTCTGAAAAACAACTCATGTAGCCTGTGCTACCACACCAGTTGCCACAGTAACCAAGTCAGAGGTGTTGTCTGTGGCAAAGCTAAGTGGAGCAAACGCCCTAGTGTCTGACCTCTAATCCCCTCATAAAAGTCAGTGGTACAACATGGTTCCTTAGCTTCCCCAGTTGCAGCTAGGTGTTTCATGGTACGTTCTAGCAACTCTGGCTAGCATTGAGCATCTCAGACCTGCTAGTGGTTTTGCTTGTTAGAGACTGGCTCAATTAATTCACTCACCTTCACACATACTCATGGGCAAGGAAGGCACAGATCTGCGGACCAGGACAGTCTGGTGTTGGTAACAAAGCCCTGTCCAGAGCCAACTATGGAGCTAGGCTCGATTGCACCAGTTAGCCCATTGATTGGTCTGTAAATGATGGCTAAAACTGCGGCTCTTTTGTAAGAAGCTTCAAGTTTAGTGTTGGCTGTCCTCTCTGCACCCTGCATGGCTTCTCCCAGCCATGTTATCCTGGTTTATAATTCTCTCCTGCCACCTGACTGATGACAGTTTGTCTCCATTAAGCTATGTACTCTATCCAGATGCCTTCACCATGACCTCCACTGTCTTTGAGAGTGTTCCCAGACATGGCTTTCTCTGTTCTCCTACACATGGTGCCAGTGACCTGGAACAAGACAAATTTTGCTTTCTCTAGATGCTTCTCTCTCTCTAGGGAAGTCTGTACAGGGCTTCTAGAGCTGGGGATGGGGACTCTGGAAAACTTCTCCAGAGGGATGGAGTCAGAACAGTTCCAATGAATGCTGCTGTCACTTGATGAGACCCATGAATCAAGAAAGAGAGTAATGGGTAAGGAAGGAGCCTTTTGTTTTGGCCAAGAACCCAAAAGTGAACCTTTCCTGACAAATCAACCTCTTGAGTCTGGGACATCAAGTTACAAATATAGGGAAGGAAAGAGCTAGCATGAGACAGGCTAATGGGGGAAATATGCAGTCATCTCTGGTCAGAGACAAAGATCTCCCAAGATGCTAGAGGCCCTCTTCTCCTTCCTCTTATGGTCTGGGTGTTTGTGGTCATGCTAGCTTGTGGGAATCTTTAACGTAAAGAATGGAGTGAGTAACTATGCAAGTCTAGGCACACAACCCCTATATTACAATCTTTCTTCTTTCTTTCTTTCTTTCTTTCTTTCTTTCTCTTTCTTTCCTTCCTCCCACCCCCCTTTCCTTCTTCCCTCCTTCCCTTCCTCCCTCCTTCCTTCCTCCTGTCTGTCTTTCTTTTCTTAAAAATAGTATTTCTCTTCATAGCCTTCGTTGTCCCCGCACTCACAGAGATCTGCTCGCCTTTGTCTCTGAGTGCTGGGATTAAAGGCCCGTGTGCCTATACTCCAGGTGCATCACGATCTTGATAAGAAGCATGTCCACTGAAGAAGTGAGCTGATAAAAACTTTAAGGAACGGGCAGAATCTGAAGATAGAGACTGTGGCTTCTTGTCCCATGACATTTACAGATCTTGGAGTGCACCAGTGTTGTTAGCACACGTGGCTTTCAGATATCTGTAGAGTGACCTGTTGTAACTGCACAAGGGTTGTGGGACATTGATGTATTTCCCAATCGCACTATCAGTAGAAACAAACGGCATACTTATGTCCATATGGTCAGTTATAGCAGTTCAAGGAGTTCTCCCAGAGGCCTTCCCTCAGGTCAGGACAAAATGTTGACTTAGAGACCTTTATGGGAAAAAATTTCAGAGCCAGACATGGTGGCACATTCCTTTAATCCCAGCACTTTGATGAAGAGGCAGGCAGATTTCTGAGTTAAAGGCCAGCCTGGTTTATGGATTGAGTTCTAGGAAAGCCAGGGACACACAGAGAAACCCAGCAACAGAAAAGAAAGAATGAATGAAAGAAAGAAAAAAAAGAAAGAGAAAAATCTCAGAATGAGTAAATATAAAGCAAAGTTAAGGTGACAAGAGAGCTTTTAACTGGGTGTGGTAGGTCACGTCTGTAATTCTACTACTCAGGGGTCTGAGACAGGAGGATTACTATGAGTTTGAGGCCATCCTTGGCTACAGAGTGAGTTCCAGGTCAGCTCCAAATACAACCAAAAGGAGGCAGAGGGGAGGAAAAGAAAAAGGAGATGGAAAGCAGGAGCCAGTGAGCCGGCTCCTGGTGAGAGCACTGTAACCCACTGCCTTAGCCAGGGTTTGTGTTCCTGCACAAACATCATGACCAAGAGGCAAGTTGGGGAGGAGAGGGTGTATTCAGCTTACACTTCCATGCTGCTGTTCATCTTCCAAGGAAGTCAGGACTGGAACTCAAGCAGGTCAAGGAGCAGGAGCTGATGCAGAGGCCATGGAGGGATGTTCCTTACTGACTTGCTTGCTTCTGGCTTGCTCAGCTGGCTTTCTTATAGAGCCCAAGACTACCAGCCCACAGATGGTACCACTCACAAGGGGCCCTCCCCCCCTTGATCACTAATTGAGAAAATGCCTTACAGCTGGATCTCATGGAGGCATTTTCTCAACTCAAGTTCCTTTCTCTGTGATAACTTCAGTTTGTGTCAACTTGACACACAAAACTAGCCAGTACACCTACCCAGCCTGATGGCACTGGTTAGTGAGAGCACTGTATCCTACCCAGTCTGACAACACCAGTTAATGAGCTGGCTCCTGGTAAGAGCACTTTAACCAATGCTAACCTGACGACACTGGTTGGATCCCAGGATGGCCTCCAACCCTCTGGGAACGTCGTCTGATGTTCACATGTGCTTAGTGGAGTAGGGTGTTGGGGCTAGCAAGATGGCATTCTGGGTAAAGAGGTTTGCTTCCAAGCCCGAGTACTCAGATTTGATCCCAGGTGGAAGGAATCCCTGGTATCACATGGTGGAAGGAGAGAATCAAACTATTGAAAGTCATCTTTTGACCTCCATATTCATGTGTGAGTGTGTGCACCTATGTGCATGTACACACACACACACACCCCACAATACTCAATAAATACAGAAAAAAGTCTTAAAAAGAAGAAGGGCTGGGAAGACTAAAGGAAAGGGCGATTGTACACATTTCAGTAGGTTCTGTCCCTCTCAAGAGAGTAACAGCGCTACATATGCTATTTTTGTAGGGTTTTAAGTATTCTTACTTATTTTTGAGAATTTTGTACAATATATTTTGATCTTATTTTCCCCTCTCCTAAGAGCCTTCCCCACCCTCACACCAATCCAACCCCATGCTCTTTCTCTCAAGAACAAAAGCCCAAAGCAAAAACAAGATTTTTGTGATTTTTAATATTAATCAAAGAATTTAAAAGATGAAGTAAAAATGTTTTGTTATACTTATTTTAGCTAAGAAGTTTTTTGTAAATAAGATGTTTATTTTTTAAAAATGAAGGTGGTTTATAAGGTGCACTGTGTATCATGGAACCTATAACTATCTCAGGACAGACATAGAAGTAAAAAGTGCCAAAGGAATTATTTTTAGGGGAGTGGTGGTGGTTTGATTTGTTGAGATGGTCTATTTACAAAGCCCGGGCTGTCCTAGACCTCTTTATGTAGAGCAGGCTGACCTCTAACTAACAGAGAGATCAAGGGTGTGAACTTTCATGCTTATTGCCAAAAATTTCTTAATTTACACAGGCCGAGGGGTGGCCAGAGCATGCTTTGACTATGCACGTGGTTTAAATCTTGTTTGTGAGAGTCGCAGAAAATCATAGGTTTTCTGATGAGGACACAATAAGGTTAAAATGAAAACCCATGTATGTTTTGGCCTTAAGTTTTGCTTATTTCTGTTTTAACATCCCTGTTTGAAATGTCTCCATGTAAAAAAAAAAAAAAAAAGAAAAAGAAAAAAGAAAAGAAAGTATTATTTCTATGTATGGAATCTTCACAGCATTTTGTCATTGGTTGTGTGTCAGTTGGCCAGCTCAGAGCAAGACGCTCTTACCCTTGCCAAGTCCCTTTAATCTTCCCGTCATACTTTGCTGCCTCAGTCTGAAAGAGTGACGCACACAAACCCAGTTTATCTTCTGTGTGAGGTCTCCAAATGTTGTGACAAGCTGTGTTCTGTGGGCATGCTTCTCCAGAGACCAGAGTCCTTCTCCAGCTTACCAGAAGCTTCCTATAGCTGCTCTCCTGTCTGGGAGTTGGTTTCCTGTGTGTGTCACATAGACTCCAGCATTCCCTGTGTGTGTCACATAGACAAGCCAGCATTCCCTCAGGGACTTAAGAAGATAGTTCTAAGCTAAAAAGACTCCTTACTTGGGCAAAAAAACAAAAACTAAAACCTATTACTCTTCCATTAACACATGCTTGTGGTGCCTATTAGCATATGGAGGTCTAGGCTAGCCCTGGGGCTCCCCCAGTCCCCACCAGCTAGTCCTTGTTGCTGGTCATCCTGGCTGGCTCTCTACCCTAAACCTCTCCAGCTCAGAGCTTCCCTTCCCCCACCTTTTCTGACTCCCATCTAACTTACCAGACGAATAAAAATGAGGGCAGTGGCTGCTCCTAGGGAGAGTTGAGGAGGTTTTTATTGTAAATATGAGGGTGAGAATAGCCAGGGTCATCGGGGTGGGCCAGGAGAGGAGAGAGCAGAGAGAGGAAGAGTGGAAGAGGAGAGAGGAAAGAGGAGAGAGGGCACATGGATGCGGACAGGTCCAGGAGAAGAACCAAGGAAGTACGCAGCCAACACAACTTATCTAGAGATCAGGGGAAAGACTCCTTTTAGCAAGTAGGAGCTGTCTTAAGTCCCTGAGGAATGCTTACTTTTGTCTAAATGCCAGACTTTGGGAAAAGGAATTTCTTGAGATCTAGTACAACCTAAGGGTGCTCACAGGGTGCATGGTGGGGAAGGCATGGTAACAGGAATGAGGGGAGCTGGTCACATTGAACTAATAGTCAGGAAACAGCAAGCACTCTCTTTTTTTTTTCTATGACCCCAGCCTTCGAAGTGCTGTCACCCACACTTCCCTTCCCAGTGAATCCTACTAACAACATAGATATGCCCTGATTTACAGGGGTGATTCTAAATCCAGTTACACTGACAATGAAGACTAACCCGGATATGTATTATTCAGGCTGACGCTGACCCCAGACTCCTGAGGGCCAGTTCACTGTCAGGGATACATTTACTACAGGTTTTGTCTTTGGGGAAGGTGGTAGATCAGGGTATGTGTGTCCTAGTGGGAGGTGCCCAGGTTACTGGAGATGTGGCCTACTGTGGATACTGGTCTTTGCTGGATTTGCTCTACTCCATGCTCCCTTGTGAGGCACCCACCCTAGCCAGATCTCAAAGCCAAAAGGCTGCCAATCTTGGATGCAATTTCAGGACCATGAGTCCAAAACAAACATTTTCTTTATTAGTTAATGGTCTGAGGTATTTTGTTATAGGAATAGAAAACTGACCAATGCCAGAAAATGGGTACATACCTTTCTGCACTAGTAATGCCTAACCTACAGATTGTATCAGACAGCTTAGATTCATTATATTTCAATTATATTAGTTAGGTAACTCTGCTGCTATGCTTCATTCTTCTTACAGGGCCATAAACCATTTACATGCAATTTAATTCTCATTTGTTTTTGGATTATTACTATAACATCTGGTGTATGGAAATCTACACACACACACACACACACACACACACACACACACATATGTCTTTATCAATCAATCTACTTATTGTCTTTTTCGAATCTTAGTCTCACATTGATCTAGAACAGTCTATGGAGATATATTCCCAAGTACTTGTAATCATGTGTTTATTATATGCATTTTATTTTACTTAGAAGTAAAATTAGAATTTTAATATGTTGTGACAGGTCATACTTATCCAATCCAACTAGGTTTTACAGTCCATTTTGGTCCCCTAAATTCTTTTGCTTTTAGTGCCCTTTTCCTCAAGCTGCTTCTCCCTAGCTGTGAGTGATTTGTAGTCAAGTGTGTGCAGTTTCTTTGGGGTTTACTCAGTTCCTGTCCTTGGTCTGTTCTGTAATCTGAGGCTATAAAAAAAATGGGGTTTTCTGGGGAATTCACATTGAATATAATTGCAGGTGCAGTAGGATTTTGTTCTGGCCTTTCTTTGTTTGTTCCTCTGTCATTAGGCTTTGTTTCCTAAATGTGTCTCAGCTAGCTGCTATACAGTGCTATAGTGTCTGAGGGGAAGCCATGCATGCTCTCCCAGTGGGGAATTGGAGGGGGTGGGTCACTGTTAACTCAGGGCTGAGTGAGAAAAGCCAGCTTCCTCTCCACTCCTGCTGAGGGGGAGTCAAAAGATGAACCTTACTCAGAAAATCCTTGCCAGCCTCTGCTTACTGAGTCTCTTTTAGCACAGAGGGTCCTGTAGCCTGAGCCAAGGCAGGGTCAAGAGCCACAGAGCAGCCTTAATTGGTAGAGTCTGGTGAGGACAGAGGAGGTGGCTGCGGATTGTACTTGAGATGGTTGCCACTCGACCTGCTCTGTGGTTGTTTGCTTTGTCCCGATTTGGATCCCTTGCCAGTCAACTTTCTGAGAATGAAGGAAACCTCCTGGGGTGACCTTGGACTTTGCTTCCTCCATTATGACCTATTCCTGGGGTGACATCCCACCAAGATGATGATGTCCTCTGACTCTCTTTACTCGGGAAGATGGTAGGGATCAGAGTGACACCTCCCCCACCCTCAGCTTTTGAGGAGTCAGTTAATTGACCTTTCACCCTAAGTGAAGCTAGAAAGGATTAACCTGGCTAATGAGTCCTGTTCTACACCCCAGAAGACTTTTCCTGCCTGCCTGCCTGCCTTCCTTTCTTGTTTTCCCAAACTGGATTCCTCTATGTAGTTCTGGCTGCCCTAGAACTTAACATGTAGACTAGACTGACTTTGAACTCAAAGAAATCCACCTGCCAGTGTTTTTCAAGTGCTGGGATTAAAAGTGTGCACCATCTCCTCCCAGCCCCCTGGCTTCTTGGTTTGAGTCTTTCTTTGCTTCTTTCTTAAATGAGTGTCTAAATTTTTTTTATTTTTTTTAATTGTATGAGTGTTTTGCCTGCACTCTATTTCTGAGCACCATGTGCCTGCCTGGTGCCCAGGGAGGTCAGAAGAGGGTGTTGATCCCCCTACACATCAAGAGTTGCAGATGGTTGTGAGCTGCCATGTAGGCCTGGGAGTTGAACCTGGGTTGTTTGGAAAAGCAACGAGTGCTCTTAACCACTGAGCCATCTCTCCAGCCCCTTAGCTCAGTTCTGAGGTCAGCTCTCAGATTGGTTCCGTGGGATAAACTTGGGGTTTCCCGCATTGCTATCTTGTGCAGGCTTCTCTTTAATGACCCATGTTTCACAACCGGAAGGGAAACATCTGTCTTCTAGGAATTCTCAGGCTTCAGCCACGTGACTGGAATTTTCCAGTCTCCCAAAGTAGATACTCCTCAGTCAGCCAGAGGCATCCGGACCGGAGCTGGGAGGTACCACCTTCCCTCATATACAAGGAGGGACAGCTCCCAAGCCCATACCTGCAGCAAATCAGCCAAGGAAAGGCCATGAACATCATCAAAGAAGGCTCCCACAGTGAGCTCAAGCTTGTGGGTGCTCTGGGGTGGGGTGGTTGTGTGGAGTCAGGCTGTGGCCCTGAGGTGCTTCAGCTGTTGACCAGCAGCAGTGCTGAGGAGACTCTCACACCTGAGAATGGCCACAGGACTCCCACCTTAAACAGGAGGTAGGGGGGGCCCTGGGCCAAGTTCTGATTTGAGTTCCAGGACAGGAAGCTCCCAGATCCTTCCCTCTTCCTGCTCTTTGACCTCAGTTATTTAGTTCTGTCTCCCCTCAGTACTTAGCTATTTCCCATAGAGTTAGAATAGAGGAACAGGGAACTTCTGGGACATAAAAAGTACTGGGAGGATGGCCTTATGCATGTGCAGAGATACATAAGCACACTTCTGAGGCCTTCCTTCTGCTTTTCCTCTCACTATGCTAACGTTGGGAACCAGCTGTCAACACTCATTAGATCTCTCCTGCATGGTTCTACTCTGCCACAGTCATGGACAGAAGACAAGTGGGTCCTGGGCCCACCACTATGTAAGGGGTTCTCACTCTGCAACAAGCATCCTCACTCCATCCTGTTAAGAGCTGGCCTGCTCCCTGGCTGAATCTGCTACAGCACTTCCTGAACTGGCACCAAGGCCAGACCCTTTAGCTACTCTAGGAATTCTGGATCAAAGTCACTGTGGTGATTGACAAGGAAAGGAATTGCAGGGGTAGAGTGGGTGGCAAGTTCCACAGACACAGTGGGAAAGACTGAGTGGACTCTGAGGGACTGACCTTGGGAACCACAAGTAAATGCTCTTTTGAAGGCACCACTGAGATGAAGAACCAGACATCTTAAACCAGCATCTTGATGCCCTAGGGACTCCAAGAGTCTTGCAAGCGTGGAGGTGGCTGCCACCACACCTGGATCTGGTCTGTGGCAAGATGAGCTAGGAGAAGACCTGAGGCCCTCTGCACAAGTATGGTGCGGCACAGCCAAGGTTAGGGGTACCCAGAGTGTTCAGACTCCCCAGAAGCTGGCAGGACTTCCTTTGGGTTTTCTGCCTTCTGCTCACCAAAGCAAATGACAAGGGCATTGTGAGGCTTTCATCCCAAACTGCTCACCCTAAGATCTAAAGCAGACACTAGAAGTAGAAGGTCAGAGAATGGAAAGAGATGACAAGCCCCCACCACAGAACCCAGTGTGTTGTGTCTGGGCTCAGGCTAGGAGCCTAGAGGTCCTCACAGAGCCCTGGGATGTGATTTGTCTGGATAGGTGTACAGTAACCTTAAAGGGTGAGACATCACTGGACTGAACACTTCTAAATTGTTGTTCTGTATCATTTCTGGGTGCTCTGGGGACATGAAGCCAGAAGGAGGCAAAGCTCGTACCCTGCCCCCGACCCTCATACACACACCTCATAGAAAAAACTCTGGTTAATTACTGCCCAGTGCGAGTGGCCAGAAATCTGTCAATTTGAGGATACCCTGCTGTCCTCAGACTGGGAAGGCTCAGGACAAACGTAATAGTGGATGAGTCCAGGGACAGAAAGTCACAGCACATGCACTTTATTGAATCCACTATGGATACATGTGTGAGTGTAATTTTTGCATATGTATGGGGTAAATGGTCAGGACTAAGACTAGGGTTTGGGGCAGCTATAGACAGTGGAACACATTGCAAGCCTGGAAGGCTCTGGAATCTGTTATCTATTATGAGATCCTGGGGTAAGATGTCAAGATGATGGCATAGACAATGATGATGACAACGACCACAAGGATGGTGAGGACCAGGGAGGTGATGTTCAGGCACTTGGCGGTGGAGGCGTAGGTCTGGGCCCCAGTCACATCACCCACCATCTTCCTGTCTCTAGACTGGAAGAAACCAGATGGTCAGTGGCCCTGGAGCTGGTCAATGGAA
Organism: Rhynchomys soricoides; assembly: GCA_019843965.1. NCBI lineage: Eukaryota > Metazoa > Chordata > Mammalia > Rodentia > Muridae > Rhynchomys > Rhynchomys soricoides. The sequence continues at coordinate 20,869 of JADRCH010007131.1, forward strand.
AGACAAGTCCTGACTCGGTTCCCCCATCATCTTCCCAGCCTACTGCGTTCCACTTTCCCACACTCACGACTATCCAGAAACACCCAGCACTAGACTCTCACTCTACTGTTTCCCGTCAGTTTCTAGTGAACTTTCCACCCAGTCTGGAGTCCTAATCTTCAGGGTTAAGGAACATTCCAGGAATCAGGAAGTAAGGAAACTTCCTTCAAACTCTAGGCTATGATGGGGAGAGCCTGACCCAGGGATCCCTAGGCATCTCCCTGGATATTCCCTCAACACACACACACACACACGCACACACGCACACACACACTGATGCATATATACTCACAGATAGGCACAGGCTCCCCCATGCACACCCCCCAGGTGCCATCTGGATAAGTCAAGGTTGAGGCTCATACATTACCTTCACAGAGTAGGCATATGCTATGAAACCCAGGCAGCAGAAGTTCAAGAAGAGTGTGTTGAACAGGGACCAGACCACATAGTCAGGCGTGGAGATCTCAACAGGCATGTTGATTGTGGTAGTTGTTGCAGAAGTTGAGATGTGGGGTCCCCCCAGTACAACCATATCTTGCTGTTCCTTAGGCATCTTTTGGCTTTTGAGGCTGGAAGAGTTGTGAACGAGGAAGGAATGAGAAACTTGGTCCAAGCTAAGAAGTCCAGAGCATGCTGCACAGTGGGCCCGCCTTTTCCCAAACAGGGTCTGTTTCTTGGAAACCTACTTCCTTATGTTTATAATTTGGTGTGTTTTTTAGGGGCTGTGGAGTAAGAGCAAATAATGGTTTCAAGTTACCATTAGAGTGTGTGCAGTGAGAGCCACTCCTACCCCTTTTCAAACTGTCCTAATCCCCAGAGGCCTGAGTTTGGAGAGCTGTGCAGAGGCTCAGCCCCTCCACTGGGAAGAAGTAATGACAGCAGTAATCCCAAGTGCATAGGTTACAGTAAAAAGAAGGGAACAACACAGCCACTCTGTAGTTTGCTTTGAGGAGTCATGACTTTTTGTACATTCTTTTTAATCTTACTCCCTTTGTTGTGACTGATAACAGGAGCACACAACTTGTCATAGATTCTAACATCTACCTTCTGTACAGACAGGGCTGAGAGCTCAGGATTCTATATTTTAGTTAATCTGCTTTTGACTTTGTAAGATACTCATTCTAGAAGCTGAAGTCGAAAGAAAAACAAAGGCCTATAAGACGAAAATTCCCCAGAGATAACTAATACCCCAAAATCCTAACCCAAACTTCTGTATGTCCTAAAAAGGGGATTTATTAGAATGACTTACATGTGTGGTCCAAGGAGTCCTACAATGGCTGTCTTCTGATGGAAAGGCCGAGGATCCAGGCGTTGTCCACAAGACTAAAGTCAGCTGTCTTAATTTGGTGCTAGAGTCCCAGGGAGGTTCTAGAGAGGTTGAGATCCTAAAGTAAGTTTTAATATCTCAGGAACAGGAGAGAGAAACGGGCCAGTGAGAGTGAGGGTAAGCAGGCAAAAAGCAAAAACTTCCTTCTTCCGTGTCCCTTTATGTGGGGTGCCACCA